>JAOWAN010048545.1:0-13995 GCA_028566635.1 Lobelia cardinalis
AACCATAAATATCGTACAAATGTGCGAACTGTTGTATCTTAGTACTTTTTTGTTGTATATTCGTTAATTTTGTTGTAACTTATTATTTTTTTATTGTATGTTAATAAGACCACGTTGTATGTTGTTACGTTTTTGTCGTATCTTCGCATCTTAGTTAGTTTGTTGTATATTTACGAACATGTTGTATCTTAATATATTTTTCTTGTATCTTAATTGATTTTCTTACAAAAATTCTTATTTTGGATTTTTATTTTATAAAATACAGACATATAACTAACATATAACAAAATATACTAAAAAACAACTGGTTTGTACGGTTTGTACCAAAAAATGATTTGTAGTGGAATAAACACACACACACACACACACGTATATATATAGAAAATTAATCAAATACAAACAATATATACGCTACAAACATGAGAACCATTTTAGGCTGTTAGATCAAGTGCAGGGACGGTCCAGATTAGAACTCAGATTCTTAAAAAATATGGTAGCAATTTTGTAATTTTCGTGACCTTCTAGGTCATTTATTAGTCTCTGCCAAGGTATATTAGGTTGACGACTTCTGTTTTTCTGTCTCATTCGTGGACAATCTTTCTCTCTCTCTCTCTCTCTCTCTCTCTCTCTCTCTCTCTCTCTCTCTCTCTCTCTCTCTCTCTCTCTCTCTCTCCCTCTCTCTTCCGACGAAAGTTTCTTTCTCTCCTTCGACGAGCTGCTGTCTTCTTCGACGAGGTGCGGTCTTTTCGAGGAGCTGCGATCAATTTTCTTCTTTGACATTCACAGAAAATTCTATGGAATCAACCTCAGGCACGTTTCTTCTCTCTCCTGCCTATGTTTATCAGTGTGCGATTTTAATCTTTAAGCTCGTATCTATTATGTTAGTTTAATAAAGATTCTCGTGTTCTTCATATATTCAATTGTGATTTTGTGCTTTTTCCGTTGTTTATTTTTTTCGATTTATTGTGTAAATCGCACATTAAAATTGATTTTGTGCGATTTTCGTTTTCTTTAATCAGTTTTAAAATTGATTTTCTTTTATTGTTCTGTGACTTACTATGTGATTCATTCAAGTTCAGTTATAAGCTTACTTTAAATTTGGATTGATTTTTAGGTTTTGATTGTGATTTTTGTAACATCATATGAGAGTCGATTTTTTTTTTTTTTTTTTTTGATTATCGAATGATCAGTCTGTTATTCTGTTTTGTTTATGGAGATTCTTTGATATCCAATAGAACATAACATATATCCAATATTGTTATATTGTGATGATCCAATACAATAATACTGATATCTAACTCTGAGCTTATTAAAGTAGTTATTTCTGCTATGTTGTATCTTAGTAATATTTTGTTGGATTTTTATTATATTGTGAATGTTGTTAGTAATTTTAATGTTGTATCTTAGTTTTTTAGTGTTGTATCTTGCTATGTGATTAGTTCAAGTTCAGTTATAAGATTTGGATTAATTTTTAGGTTTTGATTGTGATTTTTTAACATCATATGAGAGTTAATTTTTTTTTGTGTTTGATTATCGAATGATCTGTCTGTTATTCTGTTTTGTTTATGGAGATTCTTTGATATCCAACAGAACATAACGTATATCCAATATTGTTATATTGTGATAATCCAATACAATAATACTGATATCCAACTCTGAGCTTCTTAAAGTAGTTGTTTCTGCTATGTTGTATCTTAGTTATGTTTTGTTGAATTTTTATTATATTGTGAATGTTGTTAGTGATTTTAATGTTGTATCTTAGTTTTTTAGTGTTGTATCTTACTATTTTTATGTTGTGTTGTATCTTAATCTATTTATTTTTTATGTTTTGTTTAGATGTTGCAAGCAATCAGATGCTAGATGCTAGTGGTTCAAATGCAGGGATTAGTGTTAATGAAGATGATGCTTGTTCAAATCATCTTTCATTCCCTGGTTGTACAATATATCTTTTGCCTAAATGTGTTACCAAATACAAGTCATTTATTGGGCAACGCTTTTCAAGTTTGGTAGAAGCGGCTTAGTTTTACAAAGATTATTGTAAGCTGTGTGGTTTTGATACTCGCCTTGGAACTGAAATGTCTAGAAGAGGGACAGTAGTGCTCAAGTATTTTGTATGTAACAGGGAATGTCATAATGAAAGTGAAAAAAAAAAAACAATATGACTGATGATGTTGAGGGTGGTAGTTCTACTATTAGACGAAGGAATACCATGTTTACTCGGTGTGTATGTAAAGCGCGGGTTGGACTAAAGATCAATAGAAATCTGGGTTACATTGTTTATTCTTTTAAGGAGGCGCACAACCACAAATTTGTTAAGCCTGAAGCGAGGCAGTTTTTGAAGTCTAATAGGGGGATGTTGGACTTGCAGAAGGTTATTGCATTCAATGCTGGAATGCATTCAATGCTGGAATGGTTCAGATTGGGCCAAGTAAGGCGCATCACTTGATGAAGGAGTTTGTTGTGGTTACGAGCATGTGGGTGCCACAGTTACAGATTTCAGGAATTGAAACAGGGATTTGAAGCAGGAAATTGGCATGAAGGATGGCCAAATTATCCTTGATAAATTTAAGGCAAAAAAAGAGGCTCATAGCGGATTTTATTATGAGTACGATACGGATAGTTTGTGTCAGTTAACAAAATTGTTTTGGGCTTATCCGATCGAGCGAAGAAACTATGAATATACTCTAATCAATTTAATGTCTTACTGATCTTTTTTATTTGTTATTGTTTTTTTTTTAATTTCTGTTATCATCCTTCCAGGTATAATATGGTATTTATATAATTCTGTGGGATGGATAATCACAGAAAATGTGTAACGTTTGCAGCTGATTTATTATCTAAAGAAGATATTGTGCACTACATATGGGTGTTCCGTGCTTTTATGAATACTATGGGGCGGGAACCATTGTGCATTATTACCGATTAGTGTCCAGCAATGAAGCAAGCTGTGCCTGCTGTTTTCACAAATACGAGGCACCGATTGTGCATGTGGCACATAATGAAGAAGCTTTCAATCAAGGTACTTTTACTTACATTTTAGTTGTTGTATCTTATCTAATAGTTGTTGTATCTTTATATAATAGTTGATGTATCTTATTTAATAGTTGTTGTATCCTAGTTAAAGCTGAGATATAAGATAACAAGTTAGAGCAGGATACAACAGAATATATCTGAGATTCAACTGTCTAATTTTTTTTTTGGTTATTAATTGTAATTATTTTGTTTTGTAGGTTGGTCCTCTGATGTGCAAGGATGGAGAGTTTATGTCAAAGATTAAACAATTTGTTTGGGGTGAGAATTTAAATATCAATGAATTTGAAGAGGGGTGGAAAGCTATCATTGAGGAGTTTGATTTGGGAGGTAATGGTTGGTTGTCAGAAATGTTTGATATGAGGGCATCTTGGATTCCTGCATATTTTTGGGACGATCCTCTGCTTGGAATACTTCGCACGACATCGTGGTCAGAAAGTGCAAATGCTTTCTTTGTTAAGTACAACATGGTCAAGGACACACTGACGAAGTTTTTTATGAGATTTGAGACAGCGATGGAGAAGCAGCGAAATGTCAATGCACAATATTTGAACAACGAGAGTTGGACATCGTTGCCAGTGGCTGAGACTCCGTTGTTGATAGAGAAGCATGCAGCTGAGGTTTTCACAAGTGAAATCTTCTATCGTATTCGAAAACAAATCAAACGAGCTTGTTATGAGCTTTCCATTATATCAATGGATAGCGATGATGTGTTGAGGTAGTTGGTTGTCAAGGATCCAAGATCCAAGGGGAAACAATTCGAGGTATTTGTTGCTTATTGTTTTTTCTATATATTAGTGTTAATTTGCTGGATATTATTTTATGTTTTAATGTTGTTAGATCCTTTGCAGTTTTTGTTGTATCTTCTTGATTATTTGCTGTGTTGTTGGACTTTTTATGTTATTTTTGAGTTTCATTTATATGCAGGTGAATCACAGACTTGATGATAATTTCATTGAGTATTCGTGCAAGATGTTTGAGAGATGTGAAATCTTGTGTAGTCATGAATTTCTAGCTTTTAAGCAAGCTGATATTTATAAGCTACCAAGTAAACTTGTGTTAAATCATTGGAGCAAGAATCCAGAGATGACGGCAGGAAGGTTGGTTATCGATAACGTGTCATCTGAATGCAATAGTATCGAGAGTTCGCGGTCAAAATTGAATGAATTTTTTTTAAGTTCAATTGATGTATGGTTTTGGTCGGCTTGAAAGAGGAGGATATTGAGTATATAGTGAATGTGGTCAGTGAATTGAAGAAGGAGATGCGAACACGCAGAGTGACAAACATCATTCCAAGTAAAAAGGATATAAGTGAGACATTAATATGTTCAGATATCCTTGATGAAGTGATCATTAAGACGCCTGGTGAAAGTAGAAACAAAGGTTGCGGCAAGAAGAGGGTTGTTGGAGAGGTTGAAAAAGCAATGGTTCGAAGCGAGAAGCCAAAGAGGCTATGCCGTGCTTGTAATGAATGGTCAAACCACGACAAGCGTAATTGTCCAAAATTGAATAGGAATTAGTGAAACTTGCTTTATTTGATTTCATTCTATATTTTTTTGGTTTATTTTTCAATCAATATAATAATACTTCAGTCATTTGGGGATACATGGGTTATGTACATATTTACGCTCTTCTATTGATTGGTCATTTATATGTTATGAAAGTTTACCCCAGTGTTGTTAAGAAAAAGAGTTGTTTAAAATACTACAACTGAGATCCAATACATCACTATTGATATCCTATACTGATGAACTAAACAATCCTGTAATATTATACGAGAATCCAGCACTTCATAACTAAGATTCAACACTGATCAAGGTTTTACATATCCTACACATCAAAATTGATATCCAACACATAACTAATAAGATCTAACACTGATACAATGAACAACCCCGTAGCATTATACTAGAATCCAACACTTCATAATTAAGATTCAATACTGATCAATGTTTTACATACTACGACAATCCAACAGAACAAAACTAATATCCAACACTGATAAACTAATAAAAACGATAACCAAGTTAGAAGTTTTGTACGATGAAGGCTGTCAACATTTACATCCATATATGTTCAATATTAATGTAAATCACATATTTCCCAAATATGTTTTCTCTCCTTCCCTTTCTGTTGCATCCTCTTCTTAATTTCCTTCCTTTCACCATTAAATCTTACAGCTTTCCACCACTGCATCCCTGAGTTTGTTGTTAGGATACTCAATTATCTCATTCATGTATCTCTTTCTCAAAGTTCTCAGCTATTTCTCTTGTTTATGCTGGAAAATAAAAGAATACAATTAAAAAAAATCAATATTTTCATATTTTGACTCATCACAGTCAAATTTATACCACTTTATTTTCTAAAGCAAACTGAACTGTACCTCACTCCTGTAAAATCCTGGATTCCAATTTTGTAGTCGTTCGCCCTTGTATGTTTCCATGTGGCGCATCACAAAAATGCCACAGTCTATATGGTTCTTCTTTGTTCGCCATGGCATTTCCATTCTGATTGGTCTTAGACTTGTAAGGGCATCGACTTTGGGATTGTTTTTTGCTCTCAAATACTCACAGAAATTAACATACTGTTCCAATAAGACAACGCAAATATAAACAAGAAAATTCTGTAATTCATAAATAATATAAGCAGCTGTACAGTGATGTGTTATTATCTTTACTTAACATATAATATGGATTGCCTCCATATTTGTCATTATATCCTGTTGACATGTTATATATGAGGTGGAACGCATAATTTCGGAGATCATAGCACATAATGTAGTAATGTTCATGGGCATGTATTGGGAAAAACACCATTTCAACTTCATTCAATTTTATGTTTGGTAACATTTCAAGCAACTCATCCATGTTTTTTGCAAAACGCTGAATTCGTTTTGCCCGTGTTCCCGCTTCCTTTTCCAAATTCAAGCAGCAATGCTACAAATGATCACAATATTACAAACATTTTGGGGTTAGGGTGGTTGTATATATAACATCAGTTAATGTAAATTGATTTGAAGATAATTTTCTTACAGTTGTTTCTATCAAACAAAACAAACGCAATGGAGATTGAGGTGATGGTTTTAATTTCAATTTCATCATGAGAAGTTGAGAACTGAGAAGTGGATTAAAAGAAGGTGAAAGCTAAATGAGTTTTTTTTATCAAGGGGTATAATGGTCTTATTGGTCTGCACTTGATGGTAGGGCTGAGCAAAAAAAATGTAAAATCGAACCAACCGAACCAAATCGACGAAATCGAACGAAAAAAATCGAACCAATGTATTCGTTTGGTTTCCGTTTCTAATACTATCAAAACCGAGAATATTGGTTTGAGTTGCGATTTAGCCGTGATATTATAATTTTCAAACCGAACCGAACCGAAATAATATTACTACTATATATTTAATTTTTTTACTTACTTAATTACTTATATACACTTATATTATCAATGCATTTATATTTTATAATATTGAGTATTATATTTATATAAAATTTCACTCTTTATTGTGATTGAAAATCTCTACTATATAGAAAATTTCTACTTTATGAAGTTTTTCTATTTTCTATTGAAATTTGAGAATTACATAAATTATTTTTGAAAATCGAAAGTTTATAAAAACCAAACCGAAAAATGTAAAACCGAAGAATCAATTTTTCATATTTTTGGGTTGGTTTCAGGTTTGAAAAATGATAAAACCGAACTATTGGTTTGGTTGCGATTTTGATAAAAAAAAATGACCAAAATCGAACCATGATCACCCCTACTTGATGGTTCCAATTTTAATTTCGTTTTGAAATAAACGGGAACTAATGAAATTAAATTCAAAGAGGCTAAAAAAAAAAAAAAAAAAAAAGGGTGAAGCTCATCCCAAAATTAATTTACCAGAGGGCTTTCCCCTATTTAACTCTTAATAAATTATTTTTTAAAAAAAGTTATCGGTCCGGCACAAGAGAATATTTAATCTTTAAACAACACATTAGGTAAGATCAGAATTTTTGTGTTCACGGCTCAAAAATGGACAACACATTAGGTACGATCAGAATTTTTGTGTTCACGGCTCAAAAATGGGTAACAAAGGGGGAAAGCATAACTTTTCACAAAGTATGCTTGAAGGAATCAGAATTATGCTTTAATTTCTGACTTTTATTCTTATGCTTCCAATCAGAAAGCAGCATCCCATGTTCTATGGTTGCATTAGAGGAGAAGGTTCCCATCCCATAACCCTTTGTTGTAGCAGAAAAATTCACAAAAAAATGTTACAAAATACCATCATTTGGCTGAGAAAGCGCAGATGCGCGCGCGTATGAATAAAATCCAATAAATATTTGAGGCATGCAGCTCAAAATTTTAATTTCACCGATATAATATGCTTCTGAGTCGGTAAATGGCTACCGGATATATGGACGTTATTTGTCCAAAATCAGGATATTTGTTCGTTTGTTTGAGTCTAAAGTGAGAGATATGCATCAGAAGAGTCGGGATTTCCTATATCATTTTATTTTCCATCTCCTGTCCCATATTCTTTAAATACTGACACGTAACTTAAGAGCAACTCTAGTCCTGGGCATCAAAATGGGGCATCAAATATTCATTTGATTACTGCTACAGTGTTTTGATACTCCATTTAATGCCTCTGCACTCCAATCATAAATATCAAAATAATAAATAAAAGTATACCTTATTAATTTATTTAAAATAATATAATTAAATTAATAATATAGTTTAAGTACAATACCTATTAATAAATATATATTATTTACAATTAAAATTTTATTTTAATTTTATATCATTATATTTTAAATTTTTAAATATTATTTTTTATAATGAATAATTATTATAAATTAAAATAATCTATTTTTATCTGCGCAATATTAATAAACAATACAAAATAAATCATTAATTTCAATAATTAATAACATGAATAAATTAACACTTAATATTTAAACCAAAAAATAATAAATTAATTAAATTCAATATGAAAATAAAATCTAAATCTTTTTTTAACATTAAACCCTAATTCATTTTTAAACTAAAACCCAAACCCAATTTTAATCTATTAAATAAAAGTCCAAACTCAATTATAAATTAATCTAATACCTAAAACCCAAACCCAATTAACCTAATAAATAAAAGTTCAAACCCAATTAAACTAATATATATTAACCCAATCTACCCATTTCACGCCTCATTTCCCCCTTGGGTGATGTTATTCGCACACTTTTTTTTTTGATAAGTATACACTTTTTTTATATTTTAAAAAAATATTTTAAATACAAGTACTATAATAACCTTATTATTAAAAGTTATATGTTCACATTCTTTTAGCTTAAAAAATGTTAAATATACCCTCTTAAAATTAGCAATTCTCCTTCATTTTTTCCCTAAATTCTAAATCTTATGGATCTGCTCTTTCACATGACCTTCCTCTTCCTGGTCTCTTCATCTTTGTCATTGATAATCTCTTTTACTGCTGTTTTCTCAGTCCAAAAATAGATTGGATAGCTAATTCAACATTCCTTCTTCTAAGTATACCAACTGCAAAAAATTATCAAACCATTAGCTACTTGCAAAGATATCATTACCCACCCACATACTGCGATTTGCAGGTGGAATATCAGGTTATCAAACCCAAGTCCAAATTTTCTTTTTTTAGAAAGATCAATAGCAAACAAATTAATAACTTTTGAAATTACCCAAAATAATCATGGCAATTATTGTAGCATATGGTATCCCTTCTGAATTGCTCCCCAGTAATATCCCCGGTGACAGTGAATTATAATCCACCGGCCTGTGACTTCGATATCCTACTCATCATCACTGTGTCTGTAATTTTCAATCATCCAAGTACTTTTTGGATTCGATAATTAAGATGATAAGGTTTTTTTAATGATTGAAAAAAGTCTTTTAGAAAGAAAGCACGAAGAAGAATTACTAATTTTAGGTGTATGTATTTAATATTATTTTAAATTAATAAATATGTGAACATATAATTTTTATTCGTAAGGATATTATAGTACTTTTATTTAAGTTATTTTAAAAAAAAATAAAAAATAATGTAGACTTATCAAAAGTGGAGTGTTCAAATAACATCACCCTTCCCCCTTTCACGCATCTGATCTCTGCCCTCCTCTCTCTCTCTCTCTCTCTCTCTCGATGACTTTTGATCTCTGACCTCTCTCTTTCTCTCTCTCTCTCTCTCTCTCTCTCTCTCTCTCTCTCTCTCTCTCTCTCCCCAATATCTGATCCGAATTTTTTTTTCCAAATAAGCATAAACCCAACAAATCTCCATAATCTAGCTTCAAATATAAGAATAAACCCAACAAATCTTACTTTGATTTTTGGCGGATGAGTTTCAATCGAGGAAGAAATCTGTGGTTGTGAAGAAATTTAGAAGTGGGTTTGTGAAGAAGAAAATAGAGGTAAGTTTCTCTCCTCTGTACTTATTTAAATACTGCTTTGAAATTATTACTTTTGGACTCAAAATAGCCGCCGCCAATGGTTTTTTTTTTTTTTTTTTTTTTGAGCCAAAATTTGATTACTGAGTTTTAGGAGGCTAAATTTGGATCCAAAAGGGGAAGGCATCAAATTTGAACACTTGGTTGATGCCTCTGTTGGAGAAGTGTTTTTTGAGTTTGGAGCATCAAAATGACAATAATGCCATTTGATATCCCATTTGATGTATCCGCTGAAATTGCTCTAATATTTAGAATTTATGGGGTTTAAAAAAGATAGGACATAGAATGAAACACCATGGTACTTACAGCCAGTCGATAATTTTTTACTAAAATAGTTACTTATCATTTTTCCTATATAATAACTACATACTTAAACAGAGACTCCTATGTTTAATTTATTCGTCAATTATATTAAAATTTATTGGACAAAAACATTAATCATTCTCGAATTCATAGAACCAAAGTAGAAAGAATATCAAAAAAAAAAAAAAAATCAAGCAACTTGGATTATTCATTGCCATATAGTCAGTAAGATAGCAAAGCTCAGATCACAAGTCAGATATATCATAATATTTTAATATTTTAATATCAAATATATTTTATATTTTTTTAATATCTTACTTAAATATCACCCAACATCACAAATAAATACCAAACAATTTCTATCTACTACCCCTATTCATATACTCTCACAAATCAATTCAAATCTTTCATATCATATTCTCTCTCCTCTCTCCTCACATTTAAATATCTCACATAACATTCAAATCTTTCACATTACGAGAGCAATTTAGTCTTTTACTTCATAAATTTATATTACTCATATCATCTTATATCTAAATAGTAAACGGTATAATATTATTATATATCGTATTTCTGATGTAAACTTAAGATAGATAGACCCATACCCCATCCTTAGCTTTTGACTGAAAGCAATATTCGTTATACTCCAATTAATATAGTCAAACAAATCAAACAAGTCGAATACGGAATCTTCATGATCTTCGAAAGAAAGATCAAAAGATATATTAATCTAAAATCCCTTTTCCACCGGAGGTACACAAACAAGTCAAACAAAAGATTTCAAACTGCATTCGATTAATTAGTTTATTACTTGGACCAAATTTAAGTAAAGTAAAATAAAATAAACCTGAAGCTATACATAGCCTCTGATGAATACACATGCACCAAATTAATTGAGGAGCTCCACATTTCCATTTTTCACCATCACGATCGATCCTAATTCTTATATATTCAGCGAAACCCCTTGTTCAGGACTTATGGGCAAAAAGTACCGATCGTTATATGGAGTGTTTAATTAGGCACTCTTTATTCATGGAGTGCTTTAATGTACATAAATGTTATAAAATATACACATAATATAATTATAATACAAATAACATAATTAATAATTTACATAAAGATTATATGTGCATAATTTATAACCGTTATGTACATTATAATATTTCTAGCACGAAGTGTTTAGACACTCCGTATAATTTTCGAAAAAGAACAGTCTCATCTAGATGATTTTTATGGACCTCCCAGAAGATAGGAGGCCTGCAAAGGTTACTTCCGGTCGGACGAAATTCGGCCCTCACATGCAAAGGTTCTATTCATCAAAATTCATCGGTGAGATTATATATACCACATGTAATAATTAGATCGGGTAGAAAGCATGGGTGGAAAAAAAAATACCAATTGTCATATTATACCGATTGTCCTACCGTATTCTATCAAAAATTATCAAAAAAATCTCTACCGAAAAATTGTCCTACCATTACCGTATCGTACCAAAATTTTTAGTAAGGTAATGATAATAGATATCATTACTACGGTATTATCATTACCGTACCGAAATAGGGATAATTTAATAATTTTATATTTATATTACATAAAAAAATTTAAAAATTTTAATTTACATATTCTATTTTTACACACTACCATTTCAAAAAATTTCAAACCATAATCTTACTATCTCTTCAATACTTCAGTTGAAAATTGATAATTTTGTAATGTTGATATTTATAAGAGTGAGTAGAATTTTGGCCTCTTAAATTTATAATTTGAGTTTTTCGGTCTCTTTCGGTACATTTTTTAAAACACAACAATTAACTTTGACCTACAAATGTAAATTAATTTAACTTATAATTTAAAATTTTTCGATAATAATAATGGTAATGGAGTTTTGGCACGGTTGCTCTACCGAAACCACTCCTAATAAAAAGTAAAAATTTTCAATGCATGAGAGATGAAAAGGTGACTAGGTGAGTATTATCTGCAATTTAAATGGGGTTTTTCTATACCAAATGGAGTGTCACCTCTTATTGTATAGTTGTTAAAAATAGCATGTATGCTTAAACTTTAGAGTTTAAAATTTAATGGTCATTTTTTAAACGGTTAAAGTGAAATTTTAGAAAGATAAAACAGAAAGTAAAACACCATTTGGAACCGAAAATCTGAACTCATGCAATTTTATTAAAAACGAGTTAATGTTGTTTATTCTATGTGTATAAAGAAAATGGTTTGGTGTAATTCTTACTTTTAGGGGTGGGCATAAAAATCGCAAAACTGAAAATCGAACCGAATCAAATCGATTTAAAATCGAAAAAATTGAGTTGATTAAAAAAGTCAATGAACCGAACGGATGGCATGGTTCGATTTCCCGTTCACCCATTTATCCAATCGTGAACAATCGAATCGAACCAAAAAATATATAATATATTATTTATTATATTATATTATATTATTAATATAAAAAAATTAAAAAAAAAAAAAAAAAAACAAAAACCCCCTGACCCAAGTGTAAACCCGCAGCCAAGCCAACATTTCCCACTCAGCACCTCGCGACATACTGGCCAAGCAATAAGCACAGTTTACGTTTGGGGTTAAAATATAAAACTGAGTTGTTATTTATCGTTCTTCAAATTTCTTATATCGTCCATATTTTTTTCTAAAATATCCTTATTATTTATAACCTCTAATTTTTCATTCTCAGCTTATTATTATATGCACACTTTAATATATTAACTTTAACATTTGTACACACAAGATTTGCATCAACCGTCGACCCACACAAAAATCGAAACCCAAAATCCAGGTTGCCTTTAATTCGAAACCCACACAAGATTTTATACCAAGTTCTTCTTCTTCTCACGCCAACCGTATGCCGATCGCCATCAATTAACCGACAAATCGCATGACTCAGATCTGGATTGCATCGTTCGAGAACACGTTTCACATCAGAAGGGTTTGATTTCTCACCGTTGTTCGAGGAGAAGAAGAGGGAGGAGAGAGAGGACATAAGAACGCGAAAGACGCTTGATTTCATAAAGAAACAAAGAAATGTGTTTAAATTCCACATATTAGGGTGCCCAACAATTGTTTCTATGGATTCAGGGCTCAATATAAAACTGAAAAGAAAAAGCTATTAGCAAACCAAGAGATTGAGACATTAATATTGTAATGGCAATACAATACTTTTCCCGTTAATTTTTCAGATCTTTATAGTGGTGGTGTGTTGGCAGTTGGTGGTGGTGGATGGTAGCTATGGAGAGGGAAGAAGAAGAAGAAAAGTTTAAATACTTTATTTTATCCTTTATTATAATATTGTAAGGATTTAACTGTATAAATATTAAAATTAAGGTGTTAAAGTGATTATATGATCATGGGAAGGAGTAAAAAATTAGGGCGATAAATAATAAGGGTATTTTTATCAAAATTTAATTGGGACGATTTTAAAAATTTTGTGACAGTAAATAACACTACCCAATATAAAATATTAATCATACAATGTTAATGGGTCCAACTAAGCAATAAGGCCCATCACTCTTTTCAACCCAAAATCGAAACCGGACTAGAATCGAATCAAAATCGAATAATCCAGTTTAAATCGATTATATATATATATATATATATATATATATATTTTATCCCTTAAATCCGAATTGAATCGAACCATTTATATTTAACGGTTTGATTCTGAATTTTCTCTTGAAACCGTCCTGAATTGAATTGAACCGTGTCCACCCCTATACTTACTTTTTCAAAATTATAAATTTTGTAAAATATATGTAAAATAGTTTGTACGATCCACATGTAATGTTTTTCGATTTATTAATTTAAAGCTTTCTTGATTTGATTTAATTTAATTTTTTATACTAATTTTGCTAACAAAGTATTATATATAGTAATCCCTATGGTCTTACAATAAGTATAAAACAATAATAATACAGATGAATAATTTATCATTTTATATGTAATAAAAACCAATGCATAGCAAACATTCATATATTGAAAGCAAACCTCCTCTTTTAAGTTTATCCTTTTCTTCAAAGTTTTGCTACAATGAAGGATACAAGATTACAAGCTAGTCTAGAATTGAAGGGGCATTCAAAGTGTATATATATATGTATGGGATTAGCTAATATCCACACTAGTTGTAGGAGGTTAGCAATGTCCCCATTTTTTCTTTCCCAAAATGCCCTCACTTTTTAATTTTTAATATTTA
>JAOWAN010048554.1:0-13994 GCA_028566635.1 Lobelia cardinalis
TCTCATAATATTTAATTTCTCATTTAAGCACCTCTCTCTCTCTCTCTCTCTCTCTCTCTCTCTCTCTCTCTCTCTCTATATATATATATATATATATATATATAGAAATTTATTCCATTACAAACCACTTTTTTCGTATAAATCGTACGAACCAGCTGTATCTTAGTATATTTTTGTTGTATATTAGTTAAATATCTGTATTTTGTAAAATAAAGATCTAACACAACAAATTTTTTAAGAAAATCAGCTAAGATACAACAAAAATATACTAAGATACAACATGTTCGTAAATATATAACAAACTAATTAAGATGCAAAAATATATAACAAAAACGTAATAACATACAATGTGGTCTTATTAAAATACAACAAAAAAAATTAAGATACAACAAAAAAGTACTAAGATACAACAATTCGCATGTTTGTACGATATTTATGGTTTGTAGCTGATCATTTTTCTATATATATATATAGAGAGAGAGGTAGTTATTCAATTGAGAACCTAAAAATCATTAAGAGCCCTTAGATCTAAGTATTTGAATAATTAAGATTAAATTAAAAAAAACAACAATCATTGATAATTTTGTAATAAAGTAAAAGTACAAAAATAATTATGTAAGTACTAGATTTTCTCTTTCTTATAAAACGTGATTTACTTTAAAATAAAATATCTCATGATCTATAATTTGAAATTAAAATCTAATCACAGATTCTTATTCAAAATTAAATTCTCTTTCAAACAAGATCCATGAAGAATATATTTTGATGATTTTTTTTAGTTTAATTATGAACCATTAAATTATTACTGTGAATCATGAAATTATTTTTACAACTGGAAACCATGAAATTAGTACTGTAAACCATTAAATTTATTTTTCCTTTACGAATTGAATTTCGTGGTTCACAGTATTAATTTTGCGGTTCACGGTTGTACAATAGTTAATTCATGCTATTTTCATTGCAAAAATAAAATATCTAATGATCTACAATTCGCAATTAAAATCTAATTATAGATCGTTGTTCAAAATTAAATTCTCATTTAAATAAGATCAATGAAAAATATATCTCGGTGATTTTTTTTAACTCGTCCATAATCATGAAAAAAAATACTGTGAACAATGAATTTATTTTTATAACTGTGAACCATGAAATTAGTATTGAGAACCATGAAATCTAATTTTTCTTTACAAATTAAATTTCATTGTTCACAGTATTAATTTCGTGATTTACAATTGTACAATACTTAATTCATGATATTTTCACTGCAAAGTTGAATTTTGTGGTTCACGATATTGATTTCATGGTTCGCGGTTGTAAATTTCATGGTTCACAGTTTTAATTGTATGGTTTACAGTTGTAAATTTTATGGTTCAAAATTGTAAATTTTATAGTTCAAAGTTATAAATTTCATGATTCACTGTTATAAATTTTATGGTTCACTTTTTTAATTTTATGATTCGCAGTTGTAAGTTTCATGGTTTAAAATTTTAATTTGTTGGTTAACATCTGTAAATTTCATGGTTCACAATTATAAATTTCATGGTTAAAAGTTGTAAATTTTATGATTCACAGTTATAAATATCATGGTTCACGATATTGATTTCATGGTTCATAGTTGTAAATTTCAAAATTTTAATTTCATGGTTTACAATTGTAAATTTCATGGTTCACAGTTTTAATTCTATGGTTCACAGTTGTAAATTTCATGGTTCAAAGCTGTAAATTTCATGGCTAAAAGTTATAAATTTTATGATTCACAGTTTTAATTTTATGATTCAAAGTTTCATGGTTTAAAGTTTTTATTTCATGGTTCACAAATATAAATTTCATGGTTAAAAGTTGTAAATATCATGGTTCACGATATTGATTTCATGTTTCACAGTTATAAATTTATCAGTTCAAAGATTTAATTTCATGGTTTACAGTTGTAAATTTCATAGTTCACAGTTTTAATTCTATGGTTCACAGTTGTAAATTTCATGGTTCAAAGCTATAAATTTCATGGCTCTTGATTCACTGTTATAAATTTCATGGTTCATAGTTTTAATTTTATGATTCAAAGTTGTAAGTTTCATGGTTTAAAGTTTTAATTTCATGGTTCACAATTATAAATTTCATGGTTAAAAGTTGTAAATATCATGATTCACGATATTAATTTCATATAGTTGTAAATTTCTCAGTTCAAAGATTTAATTTCATGGTTCACAGTTGTAAATTTCATGGTTCACAGTTTTAATTTTATGGTTCATAGTTGTAAATTTCATGGTTCAAAGATGTAAATTTCATGATTCACCGTTGTAAATTTAATGGTTTACAATTTTAATTTTATAATTCACAGTTGTAAGTTTCATAAATATTCAAAGTTTTAATTTCATGGTTTACAGTTGTAAATTTCATGCTTCACAATTATAAATTTCATGGTTAAAAGTTGTAAATTTTATGATTCACAGTTGTAAATATCATGATTCACGATATTGATTTCATGGTTCAAAGTTGTAAATTTCATGATTCACAATTTTAATTACATGATTTACATTTGAAAATTTCATGTTTTAAGTTATAATTTTATAATTTATAGTTGTAAATTTCATTGTTCTAATTAAGTTTTAATTTAATGGTTCACAATTATTACTTTCATTATTCACAGTTGTAATTTTCATTGTTCACATTTGTGAATTTCATAGTTCAGAGTTCGACTAAAAAAATTCAAAATATATTCTTCATTGCTCTTGTTTGAAAGATAATTTGATTTTAAATAAGAATTCGCAATCAGATTTTTATTTTAAATTTTAGATCATGAGATATGAGCATTTAAAAGAGATGGTGGAAAAAAAATAACTACATTTATTATTGACTTTTTGTAAATATCCTTTGAAACATCCTGCTTCGTTTACAATCGAATAAGGAAATATTCCCTGAGTTTTGTATAAAATTACCGTCATATGCCACCACACATTTTTTATTGTGTCTAAAAATTGTGTAATCTCAACCATTAATTTTTCTAATTTAATGATCTAAATTAGTTCTTAAAATTTTTAAATATTTAAGATATTTAGTAGATCATCTCCCTATATATATTATTGTTCTTTCTAGTTATCCAATCTTATATATTATTGTTATTTGTTTCCTAAAAGTTGCAAATGGCTAAAGTTGTAAATTACAGTACTTATGTGAAACTCTTTTGAGAACCCAAAAAAAAAAAAAAATGATTGTATGGGTGGATAAAGTGAGTAGAGGAATACAATATGTACTATCTTTGAAGTGTACAAAAAGAAAAGTTAAAATTAAATTAAGTAAAACCTTTAGTTGCCCTAGTTGTGATGAAGCTTGAATTTTGGTACATGTTAGTGATCTTTAAGATGATATTTATGTTTTATACGTTATGACGATTGAAGTTAAGGTTGGCAAAAGTAATTAATTTCGATAATTTATACGATGCGAGTAAAGGATGCATGATGCTTAATTGGAAAGAGTTCATGTCAGCTTGCTGTCTGATCAAGTAAATTTTGGTGGGATATCGATCTTCAGCTCGAACACATCAATTATTATTTGTCAGAAACTCTTTTAAAAAAAATAAATCATTATGGGTGAATAAATTGAATAGAAGAATACAATTATATTTCAACTAATTTGAAATGTACAAAAAGAATAAAATAAAATTAAAGCAAATTAACTTTAGTTGCCCTTGTGATCAAGCTCTGAATTTTTGGTACACGTTATGCAATGCGTGTGGCACGTAATATTTGAGAGTGTCTTTTTGGTGTTTTCAATTAATAAAGCTTTCACCTTTTAAAATACATGATTATTTTCTTTATTATTTTAATTCTCTTCCCTCGTGTCATTGCTAAAGGGTAGTCGTCAAGTAAAATCTACTTATAACAAAAGCTGTACCAAAAAGTATTCCCTTGACAAAAGAAATATAAAATAAATATTCTTGGCTTTATGTTTTTTTTTTTTTAGCACTAAGGGACGTGAGAATAGATCGAATCTGAGATCTTACATATTGTAAAGCTCATCTCTACCACTGAGCCATCCCTTAGTTCCCTTATTCTGTTTTTAGCGGATTTAATCTAAAAGAAAATACTAAATACTTTTAGCTGAATTAACATGTAATTAACGACAGGGATCAAATTTATTCTTATTTTATAAATTTATTAAAATTGGTCAAATTGAAAGTTAAAAATCTATCGATTAAATAATAAAAAATTTAAAAAACATTTATGAAGTTGTCTATATTTAAGTGTAACAAATTATCATTTTGGTCTTCTCCCCAATAACACCCTTGAGTCCTTGTTCCGTTCACGGTTTTGGATTCCTTTTTATAGAAGAAAACGAACATAGTGGAATTTATTGGGCTACAAGCATAAAAAAATTGCAAATCTATTAATGATATCGATTCATTAAATTGATGCGAAGGATCATAGTTAATATTACTCGTGATTGATCAAATATTAAGTGATCTATCAACATTAACGAATTATTGCGATCCGTCAAAATAATTTTGATGAATAAACATGACATTGTGATCCGTCAAATTAAATCATAATGTTAATCAAACATAACATTGTGATCCATCGAAGTGTTAGTCACAAATAACACTATGATCTATCAAAATAAACAATTATCGAGTAATATCAATTATGATACATCAAAATAATTTCATCTCTTCTTTTATAACTAGGGCTGAAGTCTTTATAAAAATAATGTGTCTTTCCTACCTAGACCTTCATCCCATGAGATCTCTTGGTTATTAATCATATATTTTGATATTTCCTAAAAAAGACGTCAAACATATATTGTGGTTCGGCATCAAACCTACTCCATTAAACGAGTCCCACTAATAAATTTTTGTATTATCAGAATGTATACTCTTTCTATCTCTTAACACTGATCTTGAACTCATTTTCACCATGCATAAACAAGTACATGCACTATATTTCTTTCTTATTGCACTTACCCACACAATTGCATCTAATTAACCCTAACTAGTGAAGCCTATTAATAGAGGAGAGATACACTCATCAATACACTCACAGCCAATATGCAACACTAATAAATCTTATTTATATGAAATTTATGTCAATAATATATAATAAATCTATTCAATGTGAAATTTGAATCAAAACCTAACATCCCCGGAGGATACGATCTTGATATTGGTTAGATCTTGACGAGGACGTCAAAAATTTAAGTGGGAGATAATGTGATGACCCCTATCCTACATTGGGTGGGAGTGAAAAATCCTTATAAGTAGTTTTGCTACTACCATCAAGTATCAACTTATCAATTAACTTTTGGATGAGTCTCTGGTGAATTAGTGGACGGACAATTGTAACATATATTCAGTTTTTGAACTCAAACCGTTACATTTTATTTATCATAACTATAAATAATTTGTGAAACTCATCTTACTCTAGGATGTTAGAAGTCCTATATAGATAACATTTGGAATATCGAGTGCATATGTACTTTTAGCAAGAAGTGTTACTTTCCTTATAAAATGAACATGGCATGACATGAAATATAATTAATTATGTTCATAATTATGATCTGCATGTTAATTTTTTTAAAATAACACTTTTTCCTAAAAATGTCTAGATGCTCGATATAAGTTGCAATATAGATAGTATCAAAGTGAAGAAGCATACAATTAATTTGATAGGTAACAAATATATGAACTTTTTTGAACTTGCTTAAAACACATATATACTAAAAAGTTATGAACAAAGTCCAAAATTTTGATTGTATTGTATAGATAAATAGAGGACACACACGTTTTACCCAAAAAGCATAAAGAGAATGATGGATATTCATGTACGTAGTTGAGCGTAAAAAATCTTGAGGTTAAAAAGATGCCATTGTTGGTGATTCACATTTGAAGCGATAAGGATATCACATTTTGAATTTGGTTCGCAATTTTATATAGTTTGAATTACCTTTACCACTCTATATAATTATAAACTTCTTTAGTCGAATCTAACCTAACATGGTTAGAATGAGATCCTCTCACATCATGAGTGATTTAATTCGTAATTTTTATTTTTTTTAATAATTATCAAAATGAAAAGAAAGAAAAAGATAGATATATGACAAGGTTAACTGAGTTGTGAAGTTCAGGGTGCAAGTTGTAATTTGTAATAGTGAAAGGTGGTTAGTTGTTAGGAAGTAAAGATAGTTTGTTAGAGGCCGTTAGTGTTTTTGAATTGTATAAATAGAGGGAAACTCAATGTATTGAGAGAGCTTTCCAGAAATGATGAATAAGAAAATATATTCTCTCTCGCTTGAATTTTATGTGTTCTACATGGCATCAGATGATCTGCTTCCGTTTTTGCTCTCCGATTAGTTGATTGCTCTTTTGTTCCTCAGTTGCCGGCTGGATTTCATTTCGTTCCGCCGAATTTCTTCTCGTTGCTTGTTTTTTGTGCCCTAACAATGGCTGATGATGGTTTGATTGATGAATACGATTTACCTACTGCTCTTCTTCAGCTTAATCCTTCACATCCATTGTACATTCATCCAAATGATTATCTAGGTATGCTCATCGTCACTGATCTTTTTATTGAGTCGAATTATTCTTCCCGGCGATGTGCGATTTCTGTTGCTTTATCATCCAAAATTGAAACTTGGATTAGTCACTGGTGAACACAAACAACCTGTTGTAACATTTAAATATCTTCCTCACTGGATTTGTTGCAATGATATGCTCATTTCGTGGCTTCTTAATTTCGTAAGTCCTGAGATCCGTACTAGTATAGTGTACATTCCTACTGCACATGAAATCTGGCTTGATTTGGAGAAGAGATATGGTTTAGGTCATGCACCGCAAATTTATCATCTTAGGAAGGAAATCTCAGATTTTACTCAGGGAACATTGTCTATTAATGCCTGTTTACTCAATTTCGTACTCTTTGGGACGAGCTTGCTCAGTTGAATCATTTGCCTAAATGTATTTGTCAATGTGTCTGTGGTGCTGTTCAACAAGTTCAGGAGTATGAGCATGTGCATAAACAACAAAATGACCTATTTGGTCCCTGATCTATGACCCATTAGACGATTTAGTCCCTACTTATCATTAATTACCTTAGTAGTCCCAAACCTTTCATAACGTGGGGCGATTTGATCCCTGCTCTAATTTTGACCTGGTCAACTTTAAATTAGCGTTGATAATATGCTGATGTGGCATATTAGTAGGGGTATAACAGTAATCTTGAAGTTTGTCTTCTAACTTCTGTAACACCAATGAAGAACTCTTCCATTTGCTCTCCAGATCTGCAAATGCTTGTGAAATTCTCAAGAACTTTCTTCTTCTTCCTGGGAAATTCCTTCTCTCTCTTTCTCTGCGCTCTCTCTCTCCCTCTCTCACACACATGAAGAACTCTTCCGTGAGATAAATGACGTACCTGCAACACCAGTAGAGGGTTAGCGGATATATCGAGAGCATAATCAACCGCCGGAATAAGCTTTCGGAGCTCCAACGTCGGTGCGAAGTCTCCAAAATCGTCAACAATGCCGTCGCCATCGTGTGACTGCCGAAGCACCCCGAGATCTCAATCTCTTACCCAGATCTCCGAGCAATTGATTTCATCAATGGCTCAGTCAATTTCATTAATTTTTTTCGTTCTTTTGTGGCTTTTAGGAGTTTTGATTTTTAGATCTAATTTTTTGTTGATTTTAGTGCTCATCAATGAGTTGATTTTGAAATCTGATTCCCTATTGAGGATTTCGTCATGTAATCTGTTGAATGTTAACCATTCAAAGTTCATTGCCTGAGCCGGAGTCAGATTTCTTGGACACCATCGTGAAATAGCAGGGGTTCTAGATCTGGGTTTCATCTTGGTTGTTCTTCTTTGACTGTTCTTTGCCGATCTGAATTTTCTTTATCCACTGGATTTCATTGATCGATCTGGGTTTTGTGATTTCTGCCATGGCCATGGGATTGAGTTTGGTGGTGGTGATTGACCAGGTGGCTGGGGTGGTGGGGATGGAGGTGAGGACTGATTGGTGGGGTGGTTTTTGATGGTTTTTAATCTGGGTTTGATGTTGGGTGTAGTGGTATTTTAATCTGGGTTTGAGAAACCTCCCCTCCGAGTCACAGGTGTAAAGGAAGGATCTACCTAAGCTGTAGAACAATCAAACCCGGGAAGGAGCTACCCTAATTCGTGATGAAAAGGATCGAATTGGAACTGTTTCCTCTATCTCTGTGTCTGATTGTTCTACAGCTTCCTTCCTTTACTCCTGTGACTCAGAGGGGAGGTTTCTCAAATAGAGGTAATTTTTCCAATAGAGGTGTCTATGGCAGAGGTAGTTCTAGTAGAGGTGGTTCTACTAGTAGGCCTGGTGGATCCAAACTCCTTGTGTGTGATCATTGTGGTGGTTCAGGCCATAAGAAAGATTTTTATTTCTACATCATTGGATATCCTGATTGGCATCACTTACATGCCACTATTCTTGATGTTTCTAAGATGCCTAAGAATTACAAACCTAAGGCAGCTGCTGCTTCTACTACTTTTAGTGATCAGTGTGGTACCTCCTCTGCTCATGTTGCCAGCTCTCTCACACTAGATGAGCATCAGCAACTGATGGACATTCTTAATTCCTCTATGGCTTCTTCCATAAGTTCCAATAGTACAGGTAATTCTATGATCTCTACTTGCATGGTTAACTCTATTACCTCTCACCAGTTGACTTCTCATGATTGGATAGTGGACACTGGTGCAACAGATCATATTACTTGCTCTTTCTCTGCCTTGATTGATCCTCAACCTTTACATTCCTTTATTCATCTTCCAAATGGACATTCTTCTGCTATCTCTCACTCGGGATCTATTCATTTATCGCCAGATCTTGTACTGCATAATGTGCTTTATGTTCCTGAGTTCTCTTTCAACTTAATTAATATATACCAGTAAGCTAGCTAGAGATAGCAATTACTGTTTGTCCTTCTACTCATCTTACTGTTTATTTTAGGACTTAGTGCACAGGAAATTGAGAGGGATTGGTAGACTTGTTGGTGGCCTGTACAAGCTTCTCCTTCCTTCATCTCAATCTATGAATGCCATTTTATTGCCTCTTGGGGTTGAACAACAGAGTTCCTGTGTTGAGACTCCTCAACAAAATGGTAGGGTGGAAAGAAAGCATAGACAAATACTTGAAGTGGCGAGGGAATTGAGATTTCAGTCTCATTTGCCTATTCAATTTTGGGAGAGCGTGTTTTAACTGCCACTTATTTGTTGAATAGATTTCCCTCTTCTGTCCTTGGTAACAAAACTCCTTTTGAGGTTTTACTTGGCTATCGTCCCACATATAATCATATTAGAACATTTGGTTGCCTGTGTTTTGCTTCTTCTCTTGTTTCTCAAAGAGATAAGTTCTCCTCTAGGGCTGTCAAATGCATTTTTCTAGGGTACCCTTATGGCAAGAAGGCTTATAAGCTTTATGATTTACAAACACATAAAACTTTCTTTAGCAGAGATGTCCACTTTTATGAGTCTGTCTTTCCATACAATGATGCATCTTTGGCTTCTGATTCTTGCACTGTTCCTATGTTTGTTCCTTTGGGGTCCTCTCCTATTCTTGACTCAGACCTATTTCCTCCTTCTTCTTCTTCCACTGAGATGGTTCCTGAGTCCATTCCTGTTTAGGTCTCTTCTGACCTTTCCTCTAGACCTGTTAGACATAGGACAATGCCCTCAAAATTCAAGGACTTTCTTGGCATGCCCTCTATCCTACCCTCCTCTACTGCTTAACCAATGAATGATTAAGAACCCTTTCTCTAACGAAAATGAAGGAACATTAATTGGTAAGGCTTGGATGAATGACTAATAGACCCAACAATCGCAATTGATTGAAGAACCAAAATGATAATAAAGATGAATGCTATTAAACCCTTAAGTTGCAATTAACTTAAGAACTCAATAAGAGAATTAATTGTTCAAGAACGAAACACTCAAAAACAAATAAATCAAGAATAACCGAAATCGCACAAGAGAATATCCGAACAAAGCAAAAGCTTCAACTTTAATTCAATAAACTCAAGATGATTTTTATGAATACAATAGAGTCCTTTATATAGGCTACATAATTGAAATCCTAAATTAATTTGGAATAAGAAAACTACTAATTAGGATCTCCTAATAAGAAAAGAATTACAATTCAAACTAGGAAACTAAATAGGAAACTATTTAAATTAGGAAATAGAAAAATTAATTAGAGTAGGAAATCCTAACATAGAAAGGAAAAACAATAATAATTAAAAATCCTAGAATAAATAGGAAGCATTTAAATAAGGAAAATAACAAGGAAACATAATTATATTAGGAGACGGACTGTTGGACTCCTTGTTGGAAAAGGATTCGGTTGGTGCTAGTTGTCCGTGCCCTTTTTCTCGCATGCCGAGCATAATCCTGCTCGCTAGGTTTTATCAAGCACAATGTTTCTCTCCTCCTTACTTTCTCCTCCCTCAAACCTAACGAGATTACCCTCTTCGTGTTCTCCTCGCCAACAACATGCTAGCTGTAGCTTGCTGTCGAGCCGAGCCATCCCATTTATCCCTCTCTTGGTCATGGATTTCGTCAGGGGTCTTGTGCTCTGAATGAAATTGTGGGTTACCCCAGGTAGTCTTACATCATCCTCCCCCTCTTGAAAAGGATTTGTCCTCAAATTCAAAGAGACATGAGGATCAATTCCATCAAAGGTTGCACTTTCTTCCTTGGCATAAAGGTCGATATCATTACCCCCTTGCCCATAATAGAAACTGATCTTGACACTCTGCTGCTCGGTTGGAACGATGTCGATCTTGTTTTCCTACTCGCATTCTTTCGCTGGTCGCATTCCTTGTATACCCTTCCTAATCCTCTCTTGACCCTTGTGAATTTGTGTCGGGGATAGAGGTGTCAATATCAACTTCCTGCCATCTTTCTCAAGCGAATACCTGTTTGTGAAACCTTCATGAATAACTCGCCGATCATATTGCCAAGGTCGCCCCAAGATGATATGTCCTGCGTGCATAGGCACCACGTCGCACTTGACCTTATCGATGTACCTTCCAATGGATAAAGGGACGAGGACTTGCTTGGTCACCTTGATCTCACCGCAGTCACTAAGCCATTGAAGCTTATAGGGCTGGGGATGCCTCTTGGTTCTCAAACTCAGCTTGTCGACCATTGGTGTGCTCGCTATGTTCACGCAACTGCCACTGTCAATAATTAGAGTATGCAATTTTTCCTGAATCTGACACCGCGTATGAAAGATATTCTCTTGCTGACTTGCGACCACTTCCTTGCCCTCTATTGGTATACTCAATGCTCGAATGGTAATTAGGGCTGGTACGCTTGAATTCTCCTCTTGACATTCATCCTCGCTTAAGGCGGACATATCTTGAAACTCTTCCTCACATGTTGATTCGTACTCTCCATTATTGCTCATGATCAAGACTCGTCGATTTGGGCATTGCGAGGCAATGTGTCCCCTCCCAAGACATTTAAAACATTTAATGTCGCACGCCGTGCTCGCTGTGCTTATCAAAGGCACGGTGCTCGCTGCATGGTCTTTCTGCGCTTTCCTTAAGCTTAGGTGTGGTGACCTCCTGGGTTGAAGTAGAAGTGCTCGTCTCTCTCTTAGAATCATGGTCGGCGGAAAATTAGGGAACTGATTTTTCTCACCTCTTCTTAAATTGCTTTTCTACCTTTATTGCCATGTGTAGCATCTCTTTCACCTCGACATAGTGATGGAGCTCGACGACTTCGGCAATCTCTCGATCTAACCCATGCATTAATCTCGCCATGGTTGTCTCCTCGTCCTCCTGCATGTCACACCTAATAATGGCAGTCTCTATCTCTTCATAATATTCCTCGACTGTTTTGCTCCCTTGCTTTAAACCCTGCAATTTCTGCTTTAGCTCGCGGTCATGATGCGAGGGAACAAATCTTCGTCGCATAACTCTTTTCATCTCGTCCCATGACGTTATCGACTCATCGCTATATTTCCTGCGATTCTTTGTCATCTGATACCACCATGTGATCGCATACCCACTGAATTCAACTTGTGCGGGCTTGATTTTCTTTTCCTCGGAATAGCTGTGGCAATTGAAGATGTGATCAACTTTGCTTTTCCATTCGAGGTAAGCTTCTGGGTCTGCCTTACCTTGGAATGTTGGTATCTTCATTTTTATGCTCCCCAGATTGCGATCTTGTGAATCTCCTCTCCCCGGGCTCGATAATCGTGCTGATCCTCGAAGTCTTCCTTTCTGAAACCATCCGGACTGCTCGGTCCTTTCCTTGCACGGTTCGGATTGGACCTCGAGCCTGTGTTTTGTGCTTCAATAGTATCAGCGACCTCCTTCTTGAAGTTTCTCATCTCTAATTTCATCTTATTGAATTCATAGACCATGAATTCCTTGAACTCCTTGAGACCGAAAATTCATTCCTCGTGACTTGGTGAAGACATGATTTTTAGGATAGATAAATGAAAGTAAACTTACCAATTAAAATTAGCTCTGATACCACTTGATGAGAGAACTCTTGACCAATGAATGATTAAGAATCCTTTCTCCAACGGAAATGAAGGAACGTTAATTGATAAGGCTTGGGTGAATGACTAATTGATCCAACAATCGAAATTGATTGAAGAATCAAAAAGATAATAAAGATGAATGCTATTAAACCCTTAAGTTACAATTAACCTAAGAACTCAATAGGGGAATTAATTGTTCAAGAACAAAACACTCAAGAACAAATAACTCAAGAATAACCTAAATCTCACAAGAGAATTTTCGAACAAAGCAAAAGCTTCAACTTTAATTCAATAAACTCAAGATAATTTTTATGAATACGATAGAGACCTTTATATAGGCTACATAATTGAAATCCTAAATTAACTTGGAATAAGAAAACTACTAATTAGGAAATTTTAATAAGAAAAGAATTACAATTTAAACTAGAAAACTAAATAAGAAACTATGTAAACTAGGAAATAGGAAAACTAATTAGATTAGAAAATCCTAACATAGAAAGGAAAAACAATAATAATTAAAAATCCTAGAATAAATGGGAAGAATTTAAATAAGAAAAATAACAAGGAAACATAATTGTATTAGGAGATGGACTGTTGGACTCCTTATTGGAAAAGGATTCGGTTGGTGCTAGCTGTTCGTGCCCTTTTGCCCGCATGCCGAGCATGCATGATCCTGCTCGCTAGGTTTTGTCAAGCACAATGTTGCTCACCTCGTTACTTGCTCCTCCCTCAAACCTAACGAGATTACCCTCTTCATATTCTCCTCACCAACAACATGCTCGATGTCGAGCCGAGCCATCCCATTTATCCCTCTCTTGGTCATGGATTTCGTCAGGGGTCTTGTGATTTGAATGAAATCGTGGGTTACCCCTGGCAGTCTTACATCACATTACCTCTTTTCTATCATACTCATCGATTTCTCCTACCTATCATCACTATATTTGTTCTACTTACTCCTACTTTGAGCCTAAATCTTACAATCAGGCACTGAAAGATCCTCTTTGGTGTGAGTCCATGCAAGAAGAGCTTACTGCTCTTGAACTCAATAATACTTGGGAAATTCAATCATTGCCTTCTGGCAAGAAAGTGGTAGGGTGCCACTGGATATTTAGAGTTAAACTACTTGCTGATGGGGCTTTGGATAGATACAAGTCCAGACTTGTAGCTGATGGGAGAACTAAGACAGTAGGACTTGATTGTTGGTCCCACTAGAGCTCAATATAGGCTAGAGGGGGGGTGAATAGCCTATTTAAAAATTCTTTCTTAAAACAGATTACTTGTAAAAATATTACCCTTTAATTGATAAAGGGGTTTTTGTGCAGCGGAAGTATCAGAGTTTGTTAATGGATAAATCTGTTTAAAGAAGATTACAGAACTTAATGCTCTGTCAGATGCCTTTGAGGAAATAGAGTACTCTGATCCGGAGGATTCGAGTTTGCCCAGTAAATAATGCAATAATCAAAAACAGAAAGGAAATGGCAGAA
>JAOWAN010048672.1:0-13979 GCA_028566635.1 Lobelia cardinalis
TTGGGGCGTAACGGCGTCGTGCCCTCGGGCACGGGCATTTTCTACGTCGTGCCCTCGGACTCGGGCACGGACATTAAATAGTATTAAAAATTTCGAAAATGCCATCCGTGCCCTCGGGCACGGGCATTAACTAGTGTATATATATGTTCCAAACTTTTGATGATTCCTAAGGCTTGACTTTATAGCTAACTCTGCGTCACTTTCTCCTAATTTTTTAAATTCATGTTCATGGTAATCACATGGCAGTCCTAAAAATTTTGATAGAAAAAGACCGAATCACACGTACGGCACGTGACCCTTTTTCCTTTAGAAATCTTATAAAAAGTTGATTTAAAAATTAAAAAAAAAAAAAAAAAAAAAACAGCACCATTTTGCAACAAAATTTTAACAATTGAGTCCATTTTACGGCATTTTGAATCTGAAAGTCTACTTTGCAAGCTCACCAGAAAAAAATATGGCCTAAAATGAGATTAACTCATCTTTCAAATCAGTTTTCATGTTGAGTAATTTACAATATCCTTATTATATAATTGTGCGAAATGGTTTTAAAATATCCCTTTTAAATCTTAATTATGATCCAACTTACTACTTTCATTCTCCATCTTTGTGATGTTGATAAAATTATAACCCCATATCAATCAACGTACACTACTCATAAAGAAAATGGAATTAATTGATTCATTTATTTTAATTTCCAGTTGAAAATTCTTCTTTATAGGTTAACCAAAAAATATTATATGTATATAAGTTTATACATTCATTCAGCCTAGCTATAATCATTTATAGATCAAGAACCTTCAAGATGGCCACATCACATGCAATGCAACAACACCCCCCCAAACCACCTGGGCACTAGGCCCAATGTGAGTGGCCTCTCTCAGTCTGGTCTACAAGATACTATATGGAGTCATTCTGCTAATTCAGTCCAACGTACTTTGCTTGCTATATGTACGGCCTGTAATTAATTAATATATATTAATTGTTCCAACACTCAAAGATAAATTTAATTACTCCTTACGTACAGTTCCTGATTGGTTGATTCCCAGGCCACTGTAACAAAAAATGATTCATTCAAACATAGAATATAATATGAAACTTATTTATAACTAAGCTAGCAAAGGGTTCAAAAATCATCTGTGATAAAAAAATATTTATATTGGAGGAACAACATACATTTTAATTAATCATGTCCAAAACTAGCTATACATATGTTATTCCAAATCGATTTAGGGTGAGCTGAAAATACTTATGTAAGTAGTGGTACACAAAATGAGACATATAATGGGACAGAGGATCCGGACTCGCTCGACGAGAGAGGATCCTCTATCCCACTCGGTGTCTCACTTTGTGTACCACTACTCACATAGTGAGACACATAGTGGGACAGAGGATCCGGACTCGTGCTCGACTTAGGACAACTGATAATTCTTGTATAACTGAAGAGAGAGAATTGAATGTTATTCATTGCTAGAAAAGGTTTTTAAAATCTGTATTGACCTTGATAATGAAAAAAAAAAAAAAGCCTAGGGAACATGTTTTGAAGATTTTGGGAGCAAAATTTTCGAAGATCTAATTAATTATAAACTATGATATTTCACATCGATCAGGATGTTTTTCAATGCTGGAATGAATGAATGAATAGGTTTTACGTACAGTCTTTAGTGATTGTTGATAAGTGACCACATCTCCTAAAACCTTAAGGTATTAGGGAGAGACACTCTTTTATATATAATACTCCAACACTCCCCCTCACGTGATACACGTGGACATTTTTAGGGAGCAATATTACAACCAACACATCTCGGGCCATATATGTACCCGGAGAATTGGGGCAAGCGGGATTTGAACCTCTATCCTTGCATTATCTGGAGCTCTGATACCATGATAAAATGACCAACTCTCCTAAAACCTTAAGGTATTAGAGAGATACACTCTTTTATATTTATAATACTCCAACAATTGTGAAATTGAAGGAAAGTCCAACTTGATTTGAAAGATTGAAAACTCTTTTAGATGTTCATGAAAATGAGTCTAAAAGCACAATTTGAGCTAGATTTGTTCAATTTAGACCCCAAGGTTGAAAGCCGAGGTACGTATGAAAACTAGACGACGATATGTTTAATTTTAATGCCCAAGTAAGAGTTTGAGCTTACCCGAAAGGGATCCAAGAGTGAACAAGTTTTAAGAATTTGGGATCTAAAAACTTATTGTTTTTTCATTGCTCTAACCTGCAGCATATATGAATTAATATTTTAAAATTAATCATACAATGATCAGTTCATAGAGAAGAAATATGAGAATTGAAAATGAGATGCCGAAAATAAGAACACAATAATATTTTTTAAAGTGGGTTCCAAGCAATCACATAAATACGTTCACCTCCGTGTTGTTTCCTAAATAAATAAGGCTTATTTTTATCTTTTTTTGAATATTCATTGAGATGTAACTATACATATATATATATATATATATATTAAATAGTGAAATATATAATGTTAATAGAGTTTCATTAAGATTTTACTATATCAAAAGAAAATTTGATAGTGCATCAAGAAATAAAATTGAACTCAAAATAAAAATTTTGATGTGAATTTTTTCATATATAAAAATTATTATACTCCACCTCATTTATAAATTGAAATAATCCTTACATATATGTTGAAAATAATATAATTAGTCCAATTACAAGTTAGTTACTTTTTCTCAAAAAACAATTGTAAAGTAGGAAGCTTTTGTAAATCCGATAATCGGGAATAATTAACACTACAGAGGGTGAACGGGTGTGGTCTGACGACGACGACGATAATGAAGATGGTGCAGAGAGTTAGGTCGGGTAATGTTTCTTCTTCTTCTTCTCCTTTTCCTCTCCGCAGTTTGTGCCAATTTCTTTCTTCTTTCTCTTCGTCTCACAACAATGTTCCCAAACCTAGAAATCGGTCGAAGTTAGGGCTAGGGTTCGCTAACCTTGAGGATACCCTTACTCGTTTCAATCGGCTTGCTCAAATGCGCCCTTTGCCCCCCGTAGTTAAATTTAACAAGCTCTTGACCACAATTGCTAAAAATAAGCATTACTCCACCACCATTTCTTTGATTCATCGGTTGGGTCTCTTAAGTGCCCATCCTTTGGTCAAACCGGACATTTATACCTTCACTATCGCCATTAACTGTTTCTGCCGCTTGGGTAAGGTGGATTTCGGTTTCTCTCTTTTAGGTACAATGTTCAAACTCGGTTATCAGCCAGACTGTGCGACGTTCAACACTCTGATCACGGGGCTCTGTGCTAATGGTAAGCTTGTTCCTGCCTTGGAATTATTTCACAAAATTCTGGAGTATGGATTCCAACCTGATGTGAATAGCTTTACCATTCTGGTCGATACAATGTGTAAAGTAGGGAAGGCTAGAGAAGCTCACGCTGTCCTCGACTTGATGGTTCAAAGAGGCCACGAGCCTAATACTGTGACTTACAGTGCACTTATGGATGGCTACCGCGTACAAGGCGAAGTTGAGGAGGCTAAAGAAGTATTTGATATGATGATAACCAAGGGTCATGCACCTAATGTTATCAGCTATAACATCTTGATTAATGGGTACTGTAAGAGAAAAGAGATAGACAAGGCTACGAGTGTTTTCAAAGAAATGCTCTGTAGAGGAGTGGTTCCCGATATTGTGAGTTTTAGCACTCTCATTAATGGGTTGTGTCAGATAAGCAGAATTGGGGATGCGCTTATTCTCTTTGATGAAATGCAAAAAATTTGTGGCATAGCTCCTAATATATTTACGTTCAACACTTTGATAGATTCCTTCAGCAAAAATAGAAGGCTTAATGAGGCTTTAGCAATGTTGAGAACTATGGAAGCCACTGGGATAGTTCCTGATATTGTGACTTGCACTTGCCTCATTAATGGTATGTTCATAGCTGGGAAACCTGAAGCTGCAAAAAAGCTCTTTTATAAACTTCCTTACAGGGGCTTGAAGCCAAATCATCGTACCTGGAATGTGATGATCAACGGATTCTGTAAGATGGGTAGGCAGAGTGAAGCGCAAGAGTTTCTCCATGAAATGAAAAATGGTGGCTGCTCACCAATGGTTTAACCTATGATATACGTGTGCATGGATATCTCCAACAGAAGGACACGTCAAGGGCAGCCTTCTTCAAATTATGCGTGATAGCAGTTTCCCTGCGAATACATTACTTCGAGTCAGAGGTTAGATAGATCATCTAAGGAAATCCTTAGAAAGTTTTTGGGGATTAGTGGAGATAATAATTGGAGTTTTATTCGTTCATATTTCAAGTTATTATTCCACATTGAAAAATTTATTTATGCAAGAAAAAAACTTACGCAGAGCCAAAGAAGGCCAAGAACAAGCTCAGGATGGTGAAGCTCGCCGTTCTCCAATTTTATAAGGTGGATAATTCTGGGAAAGTGCAGAGGCTGAGGAAGGAGTGTAAATTGAAAGGCTGAGGAGGGAATGCAAGATTGGTCTATGAATGTTCGGGATAGTTGTGTGCTTGTTATGTTATGATGACTGTATTTTAATTTTCTTATGATAAGTTGTAAAGTAGTGTTTTCATGAACTTTGGGCATCTTGATAAGGTTTTTGAAAACAAGCCTTGATAGCTTAGTAAAGTTGAAGAAGGTTTTCTCTTAAATCGCTAATTTTTACACCCTTTAAATTGAGAGGCTTTGGAAGGAATGTAGAAACGGTATCAGACCTTCATTTTTTATTATTTGAGTATGTTTTGAAAATATTTTGATCATTTTGTTATTGTGACTTTTTCTGTTTGCGTTGCTTACACTTCTGGCAGTAGCAAGCATCAGTTACTATTGTCGAATATTAAGAGCTGATATTGATGTACATTGCACTTGTGAATTGATCATTTAGGTTAACTGCATGTGATCCCATGCCTGGCAACTTTAAAATGTAATGTTTTTAAGAGTTATTTTTGAAGTGCATATCTATATTGTTGGCATTTGTTCTTCTGACCAATATTGCATTATGTGCTATGTGTTCACATGGTCCTCAACGAAGTTGCATATGATATTGTTTGTATGCTTGTGTGCGAATATTGTTTGTATGCTTGTGTGCTACGCAGTCCATTGGACATTCCATTTGGAGAAGTTTATGTGTCTTTCAATCAGCCAAGGGATAGATATTATGCATGGAAAATATCTGATAGAGACCTTCGAGCTCGCCTGATGGTAATGACATGTACATTTTGCAATTCCTAAGTGTTTCCTGTTGAACTCCCACGCCCTTGTCTTTGCTTTCATTGAAATCCCTGTACATTTTGCAACAAACTTTTTTGCATAACCTTTTTGGTAATTCAGTAAAGGGATATAATGTGAGTTAGGAACCTGTTTCAGTTTGCAATCACTTCTCTCATTTGGTTTCAAGTTTTGGTTTTGATTTTGGTTTTTACTCTATTTGTTCTCAGCTTCTCGCCTTCTACAGGAGTACAATATACTATCAAGGCATTAGTCATGTGCTTCACAGTATTTGCAGGGATGAAGGTGCCTGGGAATTGTATAAAGGACTTGGAGCAACCTCATTGGTATAGTATTTCTTATGTATATTAAATTGTTAATACATAAGCTTAACTATTGCTGACACTGAGTTACTCTACATGATGGAGGGGTGTCGGTCCGAGTATAGCACTAAGCTTTACAGTATACGAAACCTTGAGATCCTACCGGCAATCCCCATACTCTTGCTGTATGGATCAATCATTTATTTGATGCTTTACAGTAATATGACCTTCGTTCCGATATTTTATTAATATGATAGGCTGGATGATTCCACTGTCTTGGTCAGCCTTGCTTGCAGCATTCTCTCAGGCATTGCCTCCTTGTGAGTAATTTGTATTGTATGCGTCTTTCCCAATCTTGACTACATAGATCAGGCTTTAATATTCCTTGTGAACTCCTTCTGTTTAAACATTTGATTTTAGAATTTTGGTTACAAATGTTGAGGTACATGCGCTATTTTCTATTGTTGTGCTAGTGACAGCTCTAGTTTTCTTAGTTGTTAGTGCATGAAGAGCCTGGAGGTGGATGTTTACAAAGCGACAAAGATGACCATCTGATATTTTCAAGGGCATTCAAGTGTTTATATGTGACTTCTATATTAAAGACATTGGGTGCTAATGCCCACTCGTCAAATGTTGGAACAAGTTTTGTTTTACTTTGCTTATTCATCTATGTTCAGTTCTCACTGGTAGTGGCTAGTGAATTTGAGTTTTGACTTTATGTCGCAGCACTTAGGAGAAAGTATGTTTTGGTTGCTCATAATACTTTAGTCTTTTACTACTTGCAAATATAGAACCAACAATATAGTGTAATTCTTCAACAGAGCTAGTAATTCTTCGATTGTTGCAACATAAAGATCAAAGTAAAATTTTCTCAAAAGCTCCCTTGTCCATTGGAGGTGATGAGTTCTCACTTACAAAAATAGTCCCTGGATCAGCTGGCAGGTATAACTTTTAATTTGCATGCATTAGATCTTCTACTGAAGCCTGAGTATTGGGTCCATGGTTCAGTCAAAGATCAATGATCACCTTGTCTAATGCTTGTATTGCTCCATGGTAAGTCAGCTGTTTGTTCTTCTTTCTACCATAACAAACTGCCCTTGAAGAGAAAGAAATAATATTAAGAAATACCCGTTTAAAACTTTGATCCATACAGGTCATGGTCTTCAGCTAGGAATCATGTAAAAATTTGCTTTTCAATCAACAAAGGCATAGTATATATAGCGATAAAAATATCCAAATCCTGATAGTGATCTTCAACTTAGCATTGCAAGTTTGCAACAACTACATCTTACAATCCTCGCGTTAGCGTTCTCCCACGTGTAGACTGGAGTTCATAAAGCCTTGAGATTCTTCAGTTAAAATGGTAGAGCTTCTAGCATATTGATCATTGTCCACATCCCTAGTTTTTTGTAGTGATTCCTAAAGAATAACTATAAGTACCCCTACCATTGTTTCTAGTAGTTCCACTTGTTCTCTATCAATATTCAGAACATTTCTGAAATATTAGACCATGTCAGAGGAGTTTTTTTCTTATGTGATTTTTTTTCTTTGAGCCAAATTCAGTTTTGTAACTGAGACTACAAGCTCCAATTATCCACTGTTAAAACGTTGAGTACATATGACTAACATGATCGAATTTGACAACTCAAGAGTTAGTAAGTTAGTCTGACTTTGCTAGTTAATCCATTGGTTATTCCTAAGGAGCCATCGAAATGTGAAGAGTAACCAAAGGTGCATGCATAGCTAAATACAAAAAAAGCAAAGTTAGAATGTATTGAGGTCTCGTTAATACAAATAAAAAGGTCCAACACCAAAATAACACAACCAGAACAAATAGTACACTGCATTGCATTTTTAAAATTAGTGGTCTCAAGTTATATGGAGATATCAGTCAAGGCTACATATATCTATCACTGTCGGAAAGAAGAAGAGTTCTAACCTTATGATTGGCTACAGAAGAACAGAACCACACTTATTCTAGGTAAGGGGGGAGAAAGCACCTTGTCATGACTCCTCTTTATACCATATGCACCCTCTCTACTTGGAGGATTACTTTTATACATTGTTAACGTTATGAAACCCAATATAAATTCCTCCCTATCCTTCGCATTTTCATATCAACATATTCCTTGCAAATTTAGTTGTAGGATCTCTGTTTTTTATTTGTATCTTTCATGAATCTTTACGATATTGGGTTAGGATTGAGTAATCTGCATCCTGAGGTTTAGATGATCAGTAAATTAATTGAGTCTAGTCCTCGGGACGCAGATTACTTTTTCCTTGCTGCCAATGCTTTAGAGCAGAAGGGATATTGGACAACCTAAGCTCATATCACTGCAGGTGAATCTATCTCTCTATTTTGTTTTCCAAATTTCTTTAGCTATTGTTTTCTTCAGATCATGTGTTTTATTCACAGTAATACTTTTGATTATCTGGTTGTTCAATTGAAATGACTGAACATATACATTTTATGATCTGACAAATTGTTTCATTATTACATTGTTTGAATCATCGGCATGCAGAAGAGTTCTTCCGCTGTATCATCCGTTTGGGAAAGTTGTTCTCCTTGCGTGGTATCTCATGCTTAAATTTGAGGGTATCACCAGTTATTCATGGCTTAACGTTCTCTATTGTTAGAAAATCCATGTGTGTATGTGTGCACGCTTCGCATACACCTTCTTTTATTGGCTTAATAATCTTTGGGGGGGTGTGCTTTGATGCAACGGCAGGTTTACTCCTATGTTTTCTTTAGCTCTTAAGTTTCTTATGTTTTTGAGTGTTTCACACTTTTTACCTTTATGCTTGGAGTCACTTATGTTTTCCTCGAATTTCTTTTAACTCTTTATTGGTGTATTGCAGATTGTTCATGTGAGAGACTGCTGCAAATGTCGCCATTTCAGTATGTACCATTCTAACCCGTACAACCCCATTTTACTCTACTTCTTAACATGAGATACAAAGACAGCTCCTTGACACTGCATTTGGTAAGAAATGATATCCAAGCATCCATGTCAATGTGAAGTTTCAATTGTGCCACGCTGAGATAACAAGACATAGTTGATGATCCTCGCGAGCTTGTGTGAATTTCTGTGGCGAGGGCCAACGGAGTAATCGTCAAAGACAAGCTTAGAGATATCAATCTATTTATATCTCCATTTTCTGGATAAGATACTTGTTGAAACCGCAGTTTTGATTGGGAGGCGGCTTATGATGTCATTTGCTATTTCCCAGGGAAGATCGCTATTTCTATCATCCATTCTAACATCTTTCATGCTATTTTTCAAATAAATTGCGAGAAACATTGACATAGCAAACTGTAATGAGATTCCAAGTATTAATGAAACTGAATAAAAAGGATGCATGAATAAACCAAATGTATAAAACCACAAAATTTCCATGAAATTATTTATTGACCTTGGATATATTAGTAGCAACTGTGGATGTTATATAATCAACCATGTTAAATATTCCCTTCATTTTCTTTTTTAAGTGTCCTCAAAGCAAGGAGAAAGTGGACCCTTAAAAGGAAATGGAGGGAGTATAACATTTATATATAAATGGTCAGTTTTCCTGTACGCGACGCCATTGTTCTGGCAGCTACTAGCGGAAGTTATTGCTGTCACAATCGATTGTTTTAGTGTCGAGCAAGTTTTTACAAGAAGGCAATGTGATTTGGCCATCTCGAAAGTTCATGGTGACAGCTACTAATATTTGTTTTGTTCCAAACTTTCGATGAATTTTAGGGCTCGACTTTACATATCCTGATTGTGTCACTCTCGAAAGTTTTAAATTCATTGTTCTTGTTCATCACATTTCAGCCATGAAAAATTTTGAACCTTACTCCTTATAGTTCCTGATTCCCATTGTAACAAAAATGACTTCATTCAGAAATAAGATTCGAAGCTTATAAGCTAGCAAAGGGTTCAATATTACATCTTTCTGCCAAACTTTAATGCGAGGACCATACACTTCAATTATTTACGTCAAAAAATCATGAATCATGAAAAGTGGTTCACTGAGTAGAACATTTTTCTCGACGTTCCAGATGTCCAAACAAGATACATGGGATCGATTCTGTAACTGATCATCGATCAGTTTCTGCCTTATAATGCTGGTTTAGTTTTGATTGTAGTCTTGTACGGCAGGCCGTTCTTGAACAGTGTCTCTGAAACATAGCTTGAATTCTGGGGGATCACAAAACATGTAAAACGCGGAGCAGTTCTTGTTTGATCAGATTAAGTGAAAACTGAAAATGAATATATAGCCTAAAACCTGATTTAGTAAAACTATAATTTCAGTGTTGACAAGACGAAGAAAAAATATTCTCAACTGTTTGCATGTAAAAGTTTATAAACTAACTAGTGGAGATGGAGGAAATTTGACCTGCACAATAGGTTGGATTAATATACAATGAAACTGCTTGGCAACTGAATGCATTCGCACTGCAACAAAATCCATGTTAGAGAGAGAGAGAGAGAGAGAGAGAGAGAGCAATGGAAAACTGAAACTAAGATGAGTTTTACAGAAGATAGATGGATGGATAGATACCATTTTCTTCAGTGCACTTATACTTAACATGCACTTTCTCAAGTCTGGGTGAAAAGGCAAGAACCAGCTTGACGAGTTCAACGACGCAACTCCAGAATTCACATTCATCTAGATTGATGTCTAATTTCATGACCCGCAGTGCATTGAAACAACCTATTGATCGGTTTTGCTTTTCTATAAGCTGCCAAACTTTGTCGCTGTTAAAAGGCCCTGAAGCCTAAAAAACAACTCAATGTGTTAGCAGGAAACAAGGGACACAATAAATTGAAGCAAATGGACAAGGAATTTAGCATACTGAAACACAGAGTTCCTCTAAATTGAAAGCACTTCTAAGAATGTGGAGAGCAGTTGAGACTTGATCCATGTTGCCAAACGAGACGCCCACGAGTTCAAGAACCTTCAGGTGGTCGAATGTAATCGGAACCCCCTTTGGTATACACCTTGTAGCCAAAAACTAGCAGCAGTTGAACAAAATGAGCATAAAAATTGATAATATAGCAGACAAACAGGGGAAGTATGGTAGCACAAATTTAAGATACTTACATTGACAAATAAACCAGATAATGTCAGTTTCTCAAATTGAGAAAGACTACCACCCTGCCCGATGAGATCGTGTTGGAACCTACTACGTTCATCATCGCTCCAGACACTTTCAATTTCCTCCGTCATATTAAACGAGGAGCTGATGAGACTTGGTGAGTCTTCCAAATAGATCCACTCAAATCCACCTTTCAATTCTAAGGACTTGAGTTTTGGTGCATTGATCTCGAAACTTTGACGTTTATTTAAACCAAAAAATACCAAATTCTCAAGAATAGGGCAGCTGCGGACCAACTTCTCAAGTAGGTTATAATCAAAATCGTATATCGGCAGCTGGAGGTCAGTAAGACTGATAAAGCCAGTAAATGAAGATGGAAATTTCTGAAGGGAGCAGATGCTGAAATAGAGTTTCTTGAGTTGGTTGCAGGAAAACAAACATGAAGGCCATATGTAGAAATATTCATCGTTAAGGAGCATTTAACGTGAGTTCTTTGATGTCAGACTTGGCAAGGACACGAATCCATGCTTCCAAATCTTTGTCATCAGGAACATGTCGAATCTCAAGTAGAAACTCTTCAATTTTTTCACGATGAGATAGCAGAACATGGTAGACCAGTTCCCGGAAAAGATCACTCTGTTGCTTGTGAGAATCGGTACTCTTGACAGAGTCATCTTGGAAAGAGAGGGAAGAGATGTCAGCCCACTTATTTCTCCATTTTCAAGATAAGATGGTCGTTCTCACAGCATCTTTGATCGGGATTCGTATCAGAACATGTTGTTCAATGCACTCCAGGGTAGATAACTAATTCTGTCCTCCATTCTATGTTATTTTTCAGCTGATGAATCTGAGTTCTCAGGCGCTGCTTGATCAGTCTATAAATGACTTCGGCCGGTCTATAAATAATAATGCTTCTTCTTGTACAGCAAAACAAAATGGCTGACTTCGGGGAAATGGTGGAAGCCGGCCGTGTGAACAATGTTCCATTTCTTTAACAAGGCCAGGTTTCTTGTAAGCAAACAATATTATATATCTTGTATGTACCTAAATCTGTCACTTTCCTCCCCAAACTATATGCTTTCAAAACTAAATGATAATTTTGCTGCCCGGGAATTTGGAACCAATCATAGTTTGTTTCTTATACTCCATTGGTTTCATTTTAAGTGTCCTGAATGCGATATTTTCTCTTATCATGGATAGTTTGACCCACTATAATCATCATCGAACACCGCCTTCTCATATATCTTTATAGTGTCAACAAGCCATTGTGCAAATAAATTGTTCTCAAATTTAACCCAGAAACCTTAGCTCGTTGATCAAGCAGCAAATCGGGGAATACTATAAATGACAATACTTTGATGAAAATATGACAAATTGGTAGCAGAATTAAGTACCACATCCAGTCAATCGTTCGATATCCAGTAACATTTTGTGGATGTGAATATGTTGGTAGAAGCAATATAACTAATTTGGTGCATTAATTATGTGCTACATAATATAATTGGTTGGTGAACATTTATCGTATGATATATTCATTTGGTGGTACATATTTTTTAGGTTACATTGTACTTGGTGAAAATACAATGATCTGAATTTTTTTGAGGCATATCGAGGGTCAATTTCACATGTATAAAAGGGATTGAGATGATTTTTGTTGAACACATCGAAGAGAAAAAGTCCAATTATTGTAGAGATGGCAATAGTAGTTTAGTCAAGGGGAGAGGGCATTAGTGGGGTGAGATATATAATTACATTAGATTTTGAGAGTGGATGTTCAAAAGGTTTATTCGGATGGATAAAAGATTTTGTGTTGGTTATAAATACGAGAAAAATTTGTATTATATTATTCTCAAATTAATAAAGTTGATGGCTCTCCGAAAGGTAGGCTTGTATTTGGTCGAACCACGTAAATCACTTGTGTGCTCTTTCATTTTTCATATATATATTTTTTGGCTTCACTCTCTCTAAACAACAAGTGGTATCAGAGCCGAAGGTTCATTTCGAGTTGCTTGTGTTCAAGTGGTATGACTGATCTCAACAACTACGGAGTTCAAACGTTCGATGTCACGAAAAGCTTTACGCTTTGACAAAGAATAGAGTAAAGTACATCCTAATTCAATGAGACTTGTCAAGAGCGTTGAAATGAATGAATGAAAATTCGTAAAAAGTAACGGAGGAAGATTGAGAGGACATTGAAAAAAGGTGTGTCACTACTATTCAATTGACAATAGATATTGAAGATTTGACACCAAAAGTTGTGAGAAAAGCTAGAAAATTATATCTCGATAAAAGTTTGACCACAAAGTCTTAAGCAGAATTTGTATAGGTTAAAAATGAATGAAGGTGGAAATCTCGTGGAAGCACATGAATATGTTTAATAGACTGGTCGATCAATTTGAAAAAAATTGTAAAAATTGAGAAAAAAGAAAAGATCCCTTTGACTTTTTATCTCGCTTCCCATTTCATATAATAATTTGATTACTACATCTTATGCATAAAATTTTGTAAGTATGAAAGATGCAGTATCAAAATTACCGTCAAAATATAAAAAGCCTCCTTGTCTTCCGACAAAGCCCAGAAGAGGAACAAGAGGAGCACACAACTCATTGCTCTATCAAATTTTAGATGAGCTAGCCAAATACTAACATCACTTTCATTTGAGGTAGTAATTAATTTCTTATTTCCTATATTTTTCATTTATATTTTCAATCCCTTTTTGTTTATTTCTAGCTTTAGTGGAATTTATAATGCCTAAATATGTAAATCAATCTTGTTTTAGCATGATGTATATATACAAATCAGTTAGAATGTTCAGACTCTCTCTCAAAACTGCTCATTATATTATCATTTTCATGGTGTATCAATTCGGGAACCATAGATATAATTTTTCGATTTATGCATTTTGTCTTCTTGAATGTTGTTTGAATCTTTGTATGTATCTGCTTGTTAGAAAGAAAATACGTTCTTCTTGAAGCTTGTAAACTGCAGTAGATTGACTGTTTGTTCTCATTTGTTCAACTACACTGCACCAATTCTAGTCGGATCAGGAATACGATATCGTGCAATATTTGATTTTAATATTTGATATGTAAAGTAAAAAAGTAGGAGAGAGATAGAAATAAAATGGTGGGATCTATAATATGTAAAGTGAAATTTCAAATATCAAATATCAAAGAAATCAGATTCATGATCTAAGAAATTCTTGCTGATGTATATTTTTTGTTGTAAGGCCTTCATATAAATGTTTTGTACGAAGCATCATTCTTCAAAGTAGCACATAAATTTCCACGTATAGATAAATTTACTTCCACAATAGTAACTATTTATAATTAAATTTGATATATTTTACATAAATTTCCACAT
>JAOWAN010048682.1:0-13977 GCA_028566635.1 Lobelia cardinalis
AAGTCTCAATAATAAATTAAATTTAAATTAAAGATAAAAATAAATTATGTATATATATAAATAATTAATTAAATATTAATAATAAATTTAGTATAAATAATAAATCTATTTTAATTTATATTTAACTTATAATTATTTTATTTTAAATGAGAATATATTCATATCGGTATTTAGTACTTATAAATAGTAAATAATCTTTGTTAGGGATTAAAATAGATAAAAGACATTATTCAGATATTTGTCACATTTTATTCAGTTCAGTAACCAAACAAGTTCACTTCAACTTTCAGATTTCAGATGCTGCCTCTTAATTCTTCAGATATATTCAAACTTATTTTTAGACTTCAACATTAAGAACTTAAAATAAACAAACAACGGCGTCGCTGTCCCACCACGATTGCCGTCATCACCAACCGCTTCTATTATTATTTTTTTTTTAAAAATAATAGATCAACCTCAAATCCGTCACTACCCGCATTCTCCTTTCGTTCTTACTTCACCCACCAGCAAACCCTATCCGCGACCTCAAGCTCTAGATCCATTGCTCCGCAGCCAAAGATATTTCATGTGCCAAGACATCCAGCCACCAAAAAAAAAAATAAGATTTTGGATTAATCTAATATTATAAATACATAATTTAGCCTCTGCGCAAATAAACCTTAGCCCCCCTCAGTCCAAGTAAAGCCTTAGCCCCACTTCGCTTCTCCTATTGCTTCTTCCCCCTCTTTCTCTTACCCAGGGCAACACGCTGTATCCGACCCGCTTGAGATGGAGAAAAAGAAGGAAAATACTCCTCAGCCTAACGCCGGTAATTCCCCTCTCCTCTCTACTCGCCTATTTATTTTGCCAAGCCTCCACCAAAATGCATGAATTAGCAAACCCTAATTAATTTCTTGTCTGTTTTTTTCGAGTTTTATCAATTCACTTTGGGATGGAGTGAGTAATTGTGTTTCTAGTATTATTATCTTGCACGTGGTAGCAAGGAACGGCTGGCCCTCCCCACATTTGTTTATGCATGATGAACAAAACCAAAAACCTTATGTTTTAGGGAATAGTAGCATTTGTTTTCATTATTTAGTTTGATTCCCCGTTACTTTATAGGGATCAAAATACGTGGGATGTAATTTAATCGTCTTTGTTATTTTTCATGTTTTTGTCATTGCCTGATGGTTGTTTAAGTTCATCATCTACTTGGCTTGATTTGGTAAAAAAAATATTTTGTACACATTTTATTCTAATTGTTGCATTATTTTTTCTTTTTATCATCCTCATAGGAGCTCTGATTTTATCTTCGTTTTATAGAGAAGTTAATTTCCGTATACATATGGAATACGAGTATCAGTAGTGCTTTGTATGCCAGTTTGTTATGTGTGGATAGTTATTGCAGGTCACACTTCTTTTTAAAAATTATATTTTCAGCACGAGAGTCCGATTGTTAGCCGCTTGTATGTTACTCCCTAGCAAAGAGTCCACTATTTTATTTTGTGATGTTTCATTCAAAGAGTCCACTTTAGAAAATTAACGTATAAATATTTTGTTTCTTTTTTCAATTTTTTTTTATGTTTTAAAAATGATAGTTTTCTAACATATTGTTAGAAAAAAAAAATGTAAAAGTACAAAATCAGCAAGTTTAACTTTGAAACGTGGACTCTTTCATAATAGTAGTGCTTTTAAAAGTTAAAATTTGTTCAAAAATAGTTGTCCTTTTAGGATTTTAAGGAAGTTTTTACACATACTTTCCTAAATTACCCTCCTACTTTCCCAACTATCAATAATCATTAATTACACTTTATCTCTTTTCTCATTAATAAAGAGAGACTATTTAATGTGGGTAAATTTGTCAATGTAAATTATTTCTTAATATATGTGCACAAGTCTAATAGTGGAATGGAGGGAGTATATATGTGACGACCAAACTTGTCGCGTTGCAGTTTCTCAGAGGCTTACCTCCTCGTGCCTGCTATTCGTGGCATTTCCTTATTTGGAAAAACAGCATCCATCTTGTTTATCAGAATCAATGATCCATTTGTTCACTTAGGAGCTAACACTTTCCAGTTAATTAGGGGAACTAAAAAGCTCCTCATCATAGTGGCTCTGCTAGTACTTGAGGTGTTATTTTCTGACATGTGAAGTGTGAACATAATGTATTGCTATGCTATAACTAATATTAACATAATTAGCTTTATTTGAAAGAGTAAACGGAGAAAGTTATTTTACTTTATTAGTCACATTATTGATAACGACGAGGCAGTTGAATACTCAGTTCTGTTACACTTTGAATGAAATAGGTAACCTAGATTTTTAAACAATCCTTTACCATTGTATTTTGCATGTTGCCACTACTTTAGGCATTTATTTAAAATTTTATGTGTGCATTGTAAAAATTGTAAAATGCTTCTACACTTTAAGATGAAGTTCATCTAAGTTCAACTCCAACTCGAACTCCAAGGGTAGTGCTAAAGAGGGAAAGTTCATAATACTTTTTTGTTCATCTGATGTTTAGTACATCAGCAAACCACTTAAATTTTGGCATTCCCATTATATCCTCGGCATGAACATTTATGTGGTGCCATCTTATTTGGGTTTAGGGTAATGTATTTTTAAATATCACACATTTTGTAATGGTTAGCCCAAAATGCGCACTCTCAAATTGGCATAGATACAACGACATTCTCTTCTGTCTACCCACACAAGGAAGGCTGTAGGGTGTCTGTCTGCTTGCTTTTTCTTAACTTCCCCAACCTTGTTTGGATTCCCACCAAACCTGTCTTTGCCACAGAAAATGCAAACTGCTTCTCGATCCGATGATGGTTTTGGCAATCCCCATATCTCTTTCTTTGCTTCCTCCTTTGGTTACTGAGAAAAATCTGAAGGAAACCAAAGACATTCTTTGTTTATTTCTCCATGGCATGAGATCTTCATTTTCGCTAATTTTCTTTTACTTTTTTTTATCCTCCGTTGAGGAGTCGACCCTGATGAAAACTAAATGAAATTGGACAATTCCTTCAAGGATTTTGCTAACAAGTGCCCCTATGGCACATGCTAATAATCCACAAAAAGAAATTATTCACGTTGGAGTATGTTCTCATTGAATTGAAAATAATCCGTATGCATTGGTTTCAGTGCATTTGGGAATCCCAATGTGGATATTTTCCATTCGTGAATTATTAAAAATCTCTTGGTCGAATGATCTCGGTTATTTTCTCAGAGAAGTTGTTCTAATCGATATCACCTACGATTTTAGCAGCTACCAAATTGAGTAGTTAGTCAGTTTAATAGGTATTGGGAAATTTAAGTTCACAGTTTGACTAAATTCCCCCAATTACTTTACATTGTCAGTAAAGAGCTTGGTATTTACTGCTAGTTTAGGGCTTTTATCTTAGGATTCATTTATTTTATTTATATATAATTGTCTCTATGAAGTAACCTTCAGATATTTCATATTTGTGAATCCGTGTATTTTACTCCTTTCAATTGTTTAAAGTTTATATATGATTTGCTTATGTTACCAACTATTCTAAAATCTTAAGTATTACATAGTGGCTATATCAACCGTAGCACTTCCCGTCATGTGTGACTTGTTGTCAGCGACCGTTTGAAGAGGTGAGCTAAGGTACTTTACTAGGGGCATCACATACCAAAGAGAGGATCAAGGAAATAGATACAAGCTGGATGAATCAAGATCTTCGCATACCTAAGCCTAATACCATACTATACCAACTCGTAGAAAAGATTAGGCTTTTAAAGAGGCCTAAAAATTGTGCTCCCTCCGTCCCTAAAAGTGTCTTGTTTTTACAAAGATTGAAATATTCAAATATAAAATATTAGAATCTAAAATACTATAAATATATGTTAAATAGTAACTTTAATAATGTATGAGGTTGACTTTTCCAAAAGGAAACAAGATACTAATTAAGGGATGAAGGCAGTTTATTAAGATTAACATGTTTCTCATACATTGATATTTTTCATTTTCTTATCCTTGTTTGGCCATGTTAAATCTACTTAAAATAGCGAGATGACGTTCAGTATGGAAACTTGATTTGAGTTCTTCTACCAAGTTACCGAAACGGTGTAGATATTGCTATTATTAGATGAGATGAAATATAGTGTTTGAGGGTGTGTTTGTCGTTTTAGTCCATAAGCGAGTCACTTGTTTTTGGCTCATGTGCCCACCTAATATTATCATTATTACTCAAGGTAATTGTCATTTTTTTGTTGAAGAGTTCATATCGGTCATACATGTACAATACCAAGTCCGCTGTCTATTTCATTTATAATTGATTTAACATCCATAAGGCAATACCAATGAAGATTACAACAACATTTGAGACATGCGAGTAGGTCTCGAAAGGAGACATTTCACAATGATTTCATATGTTTTAAGAGTCCTCTCACGTTCTTAATTGATGATGTTATAATAACATGCCTTCATATGCTCAGGTTGGTTCAATTCTTCTATATCAGTATGCTCAAACTTCATTAAAAGGCTATACCATTGAATTGATCTTATTTGTTGTCAGACTCTTCTTGATTGCATGTTGTAATATTAAGACTCTTCATGATTGCATGTTGTAATATTAACTTGCTTTTGCGTGGTTAGGTTTCTACAAGAGTCTCTTATATCAGCATGCTCAAAAATTATCCAAACAACCTCCATTTTATCGGACCTTCAATGAAGGGGCTCAACATGATCCACGATTCATATCTCGCGTTTGGATTGACGATGTTTGCTATACATCTACAAACGCATATACACAACGTAAGGCGGCTGAGACTGATGTTTCCAAGGTTGCTTTTATGGCAATAATGCAGAAGACGAAGAATGAAGCGGCTAATCTTGTTCGGCAGGTTTGGTGTATTGATGATTTTAGACTTCAACTTATTTGACTTTAGATTCATGCATTTTACTGTTTCATTGTTTGATCAAGCTAATTACTTATGTCAAACATTGTTCGCGTTGCTTTTTACATATTTTATGTGTTAAACACGAATCTTGATTCTTGCGGTAAGCAGTTTGAAACATACTTTCTCTATCCTATTCAAGATTAATAAGAATATATACTCCACCGTAAGCTCAACCTGGATAAGCATTATACAATATTATGATGTATGTTGGTGCTATTGAGGTGATTGTTAACCCATATCTGTAATAACAATAGTTAACATTTGCAAATTAATGTATCTAACAAATGTAATTATTTTAAGCTCGAGCTTTTTTCACCATTGAATCATTACAATTCTTGGCAAAGTATAATTCAGGAGAGTGGTACATCCTCATTAAATAGTCTAAGACGGTGGAGATGGATGAAAACAGTAGAAAATGAATTAAGTAGAAAAAAGGAACTCTGTATATTGAGTTCTACCTGGGTAAAGATTCAAAGAATAAAAAGATGGTTCGTTGTGGATGTTTTTTCGCACTTCCCTTGTTCAAATAGTGAAAGAGGTTATTGGTCATGGTCAGTGATGCTCTCCGTTGCCTCTTGTTATTTTTTTTTCTTGTTGTTGCTTATGAAACCCATTAAGAGGTCAGATGGTATTAATATGACCAAAGCTAGGGGTAAGGGAAGACCAAACCTAACATGGTCATCTTTTATAAAGAAATATATGAACGAATGCACGCTTTGTCATGATTTTACCCGGGTGCACTGAATGGTCGAAAATGTTTCATGTAGCTTCTCCTAAGCGGGTAGGACTTTTGAGTTGCTTTAAACGTCTTGTTCAAATATAGAAAAATTATCTTCTCGCATGAAGGCTAGTGCAGACCACCTTTTCCCATCATTAGCTATTGTCTAATGTCTATGATATTGTTTTTCAAATTCTCCTCCTTTTTGATGCTCTTAGACTCAGGTAACTGGACTGAGGCCATTGCTTTAACTGGAATGATCCTGATATTTTATTCTGTAAAAATATTTTTAATAAAAGACTACCATTGGTGTTGATTTGTTGCTTGTTCATGCCAACTAGACATATTTTATAGCACATATTTCTATATGTTCTTTCTTGACCATAGTTGAGTGATGGTTCATTCACATTCTCTTCGCCGGTTTATATTTCTTATTACTTTCTTTAATCATCCAGGATGCAATCTTTTGCAAATCCATCCTGATTGAATATGCGGTTCGAATGAATCTAGAGAAACCGAGCTATCAGATTGTTCATCGAGATGCCTCACCTCGTTTCTCGTCTTCGTTGGTGTTCAATGGTAATACTTACATTGGAGAATTTGCGGGAAGCAAACTAGAGGCTCAACGGTTAGCAGCACGTGTAGTGATCCTATCTATCATAGGTACTCTTTGAACTTTAACATTACAAGCTTTCATTTTTAGTTGATGGTAAGATTTTCTGTTAGTTTTCTTGGAGTTTGTTTTTCGTACCAAGCAAGATGGTACGCTTTTTAAGGTTCATTAAACTTGACCAGAGTTGGTCTTGGACATGCTTGTTTACATTCTTATTTTTTACTCTGAATCAGTATTATCAAATTTCTAATTCGAATGAGTTATCTTTGGTTCACACACAAACACACATGTACCTATGTATAGTTTCACAATTCCTTTTTACCAAGTTTGTGCATAACCATGTTGTTTACTTTTTATGATAATGTATGTATACATGTCAGTAGAGATTCATCTAACAATATTGTGCAGATTCGGACTCAGGAAATGTTATGTCTGAGATAGTCCGGTCCAAATTCAAGATGATTTATGCTGCATTGGATAAAGCTAAGAGTTTAGTCAATTCTCAAAGGGATTTTATGCCTGGGGGAGTGCATACTACAAACGACAAGGACATGGAAGTTGCTGCCGGTACCAACGGCATGCCTACTCCCTCCCCAATTACTGAGCCTTGTCCAGGACAGCCTGCTAGTATTCCAGGGACACATGTATCTCTCCAGGTAACTCAACCTCCTAGGCCTGCAACAGCAACGGCAGTAGTCTCTCATCCAGTTACATCGGGGCCTCCCATTTTGGAACAGACTCCATTGGTTGATTCAACAATAGCAGTAGTCAGTCCTCCAACACATTTATCTTTCCAGGTCACTCAACCTCCTATGCCTGCGACAGCAACATCAGTAGTCTCTCATCCAGTTACATCTGTGCCTCCCGTTTTGGAACAGACTCCATTGGTTGATTCAACAATTGCAGTTGTCAGTGCAACAGATTTATCACTCCAGGTAACTCGACCTCCTATGCCTGCAACAGCAACAGCAGTTGTCTCTCATCCAGTTACATCAGTGCCTCCCATTTTGGAACAGACCCCAGTGGTTGATTCAACAATTGCAGTTGTCAGTCCAACAGATTTATCACTCCAGCTAACTCGACCTCCTATGCCTGCCACAGCAACATCAGTCGTCTCTCATCCAGTTACATCGGGAGGCCCCATTTTGGAACAGACCCCAGTGGTTGATTCAACAGTTGCAGAAGTCAGTCCTCCAATTACATCCGCAAAGAGACGGAACCGCAAAAACAAGAAGAAAGCTGCAAAGAAAGCACGCGTTGAAGCTCGGTAAGTGTTATATTATTCTAGGAAGTGTTAATTCATCCTTATTCAAACAGTATTTTGGAGTGATTTTGTGATCCTCTTCTATGCCATGGGCTGCATGGTTTCTTGTTGATCCGTGCTACTCATAGATGATAGATGGTTTTTGCTTGGGATTATTCAGTTATATGAGTTGGTAGCTTGTGGCCTGCTAAATTGTGCCACCTAGATGGAAGTTTTGCAAGTTGTCTATCAAAAGTTGTTGGTCCCACTTAGCTCAATATAGGCTAGAGGGGGAGTGCGAATAGCCTATCAATTTTTTTCCTTAAAATCAGAATACTTAGAAAATTCTCACCCTTGAATTAATGAAGGGGTTTTAGTGCAGCGGAAGACTACTGAATATACTGAGTAATGATTCTGATTAAAAAGAAGTTAAGAAAAGTTATGCTAATTCGGATGCCTTGTGTGGAAATAGAGTCCTCCGATCCTGGTGGATTCGAGGTTGCCAAACAGAAAAGATGGTAATCAAAACAGAAAGGAAATGCAGAAAAGTAAATCACACAGGATATATAGAGGTTCACTAACTGGCTAGTCCTCTACCAAGCTGATCAGACTTGGATTTGTGAGAGAGATCAACTATTTATTCTATCTATTACAAGTGTCTGCTAGCAGCAACCTTGGGCTGCAGGCCTTTACAAGAAAGAAAAGATGAAACCGAACACTCTCAAACAAGGAACAATACAAGCAAGTTGACCTGTGTTTTTGTGAGTGTGTGCATCTAAGTGTATACACTCACGTGTGTGTTTACAATTCATCAAACAGCCTCTTGGGATCTTCATGAGGGAGGCCTTCCTAAATGTTTGATGATTACAACAAAATACTACTAAATTTGGCTGATAACATTAGGGGTTGGATCGATAAATTTTCTATCTCTCAAAGTGATCCGAATGCATAAGTATAAGAACTTAAGATTCAGATCTCCTTTAGGCAGAGTGTTGACAGCTTCAGAAAATCAACCCATTTGCAAGCTCGGAAGTCCTTCCCTATTTATAGGCAATTTCGGCTCGTTAGAGGACTTCAAGGAATCTGTCTTTTGGACACGTGTTGCAGACTGACTTGTTCTGATATGCGCTCATTACTATATATTTGTCTCTTTTGATCTGTTCAACGTTGTAGCATAATCTTGTCTGCCATCATCCTCGTACTGACTTTACAGACGATGACAAGTGTCCTTATAGCCGTTAGTCTTTTGAATAAATTTGAATTTTTGCTTGGAGGAAACATAAGGATAAATTTGATTGTACGATGGAGCTTTCTGAACGGAGCACTCAGTCGGTAGCCTTCATAGTCCAAGTCTTCTAATGATGAGGTCGGAACCCTTTATATCAGAAGCCTTCCGACGGATACCTTAAGCTTGTAAAATTACTGCTTTACCCTTGAGATAAATTTGAACAAATACTTTCCTGTTACACAGCCATGGAAAAATTTGTTTGTAATTACTAAGTTGTTAAATGTCCATTTATATTGATAGGCTTGAATACGCGATAAATAGACATTTATATTAAAAATGTTTTGAGGCAATTAATCAAATCTAAAAAGAATAAATCCTAACAAAAGTTACATTCCTCTTTTTTCATCTTAATTTGTTATTGTGCATTATATTATCTGTATGCTTATATTTCTATGTATTGGGATAGCAAGGCAGCTAGGATGACAATAATCATATGATTTATTGTTGTTTGAATAATTCGAGTTCTGGAACTTTGAACTTGGGAATTAGGATGGCAAAATTGCACTTGATCTGAATTCTGGTATCTTGATAATGCATAAAAAAGTGGATGAGGATGGCTTGATATTATTTTACTGAAAGTTGGTCCTTAGTTATGTCCCCTTCTCTCCTATCAAAAAGTCCCAGTTTGGAAATGCAATTTTTCGCGTAACGAACATTTATTGTTGTATCTATCTATTTCATAGGTGGCAAGGAAAGACCTTAAAGTTGGGGCTTCTTTGAAAGCATTAATTTGAAAGGGACATTTTGAATGTGATCATTCAAAGAGAGAATTTGACTGACAGTAATGGAGTGAGTAAAAAACTACATATTCTTCTGGATGTTGGGTAATTGGAGAAAAAGAATAATTATTTTAGCTTTTTAACTTAAAGCTAGAGTCTGGAATGACCCATTCCAGTGTTTGTAACTGTGCTCTCAGCTTGTGTGTATATTTCACCTAACAAAACCATGCTTTGTGAAAGTTGTTCCATTTCTATTATTTGTTTGATCGCCTCGTTTTATATGCAATTTTCTGTTTTACCTAGTTATTACAAATAAAAATGTTGTAATTTTGTTATTTGCTTCTTGGTCTTGTGTTATGTTCTATCTTCATTTGTATTCAAACTGCTATATTCTCTTGCAAGGTGAAGCAGACGTTTCATTACTGGTTGAGCCATAATGCATCCTCAGATTCCAAATAACGATCCAGACCTCATCTTTTGATCATAATGTACGGATAAATAGTGTGATCTACTCTAGAATTTCGTTGTTGTAGAGTAACTCGGGATTCTTCCTGGTGTAAGACGTTGACTTAAAGCCTGTTCTGTAGGGGCGTGCACTACTAGGTTAATTATCACTTTTTAAGTCGTGATTGTTTCTATGGCCGCACCTTGAACTTTATTCAATGTTGAACTGGAGTTAGCAAGTACTAAGTTCATGTATTACTCCCCCCCTCCCAAAATGAGCAAGTAGCTCTTTTAAACATTTTGTTCTGTATATGTTGCACGGCATGAGCAGCACGTATGAACTTTTTTTCTCTATGGTCAGGTACTCAGTTTCGCTACTTGTGTTCGCACTGCGCAATTTCACTTTTGTAACTGGTGCTATGTCGCCGACCAAAAAAAAAAAGGAAGAGGAAACTGAAGTTCTGTTAGGGTATGTATGTATCTGCAGATTGGTATTCCCTCCCTCCATAAGGAGGAAGGAACCATCTCATATTTTAGGATTTATTTGTTAAGATAGTCAAATGGTCCAATACTTTGCCACAGGTTTGCTTGATAACTCGGTCGAAGATCATTGGTTTTGTATTTTATTTTATTTTGCTTTTGTTTTGTTTTGTGTTTTTTTTTTTTTTTTTTTTCAAAGTCTCAATTCTCAATCATCTGTCTTACTATCATGTCTATTTACAAAATTAAGATAGTATTGGCTGTGAGAACAGGCTGCGAATGAATTCTTTTTCTCCCTTTTTTGTGTGTGGGGTTGGGAGGATGTGGGTATGGGGAATTGGTGAAATTCGTCATTTTAAGCTACTCCCCCAATTTCTTTTGAACTTATTATTATTTTTTGACTTAAATTTCATTTCATAGTAGCCGTCACTTACGCTTTTATGTTAATATTTTACCATTTGATTTGCTCTTAATTACACATGGAGAAAAACAAGTTTTTTCAAACATAATAGGTTTCTTGTTCTTGTGAAAGAGGTTTGGCAATGGGCTAGGGTTTCCAGCTGAGGTTAATGGAGATGATAGCGGGCTGATGAAGAGGATGAAAAAAGGGGGAGGGGGGGGGGGGAGGGAAGGAGGGGAGTGCGTTTGTTAGGGGTATTTTAGTCCTTTTTCAAATAGTACGTGAAGGGAGAGGGAGAAGGCACTTCCCGAAATTTGTATTTCACAGGGAGTTCTCCTTACTTATCCCTAATAACTACAAGAGGGGAATTAAACTTTGCCAGACGAGCTCTGTTCAATTAGGACTGCAAAATTTTTAAGGTATAAATATTTTGATTAACAATAGAGTAAGTTACAACAAAGCCCCTTAAATTTAGTTGGATTTTTGGGTCACCTCCTTGTACTATAAAACCCAACAATAAACTCCTTATATTATTGAAACCTAACAACCGGAATAAATATGGGTAATGAAAGTTAAAAGTACATTCATACCCAATATGATATGAAGTTAATGCCTATAATACCCCTTAACCAGATTTTTGAGAAAGTTGGTCCGAAACCATTGTAGTGGATAGGGCTAGAAATCAGACGGATCGGATTGAAAATGGGGTGTTTCGAAAAAATTTCAAAAATTTTTGACAGGGAAAAATCAATTTCAATTTTCATCCAAAAAATTTTTAAAATCTATATTACGTTCCAATTTTGGAATCATGCATTTTTTCGGAATTTTGAAATTTTCAAATTTTGGAAATTTTTTGGAATTTTGAAAAAAATTTCAAAATTTTTTTAGAACATAAATATTTTGCACAAAATTATTTATAGAACCATTACATAGGGAAAAGTAGATAAGATAAATTAATGAATAATAATATTTCACTCAAATCAATAATTAAATTACTGTAACTAAATCAAAAAATTCATAAACATCGAAAGATGTGTTTTCAAAAAATTTATGACTCACTTTTAATTTATTTGTAATATATTTTTAAATCTGAAAGAGGCAAAATATTTTTTACAATTACTATATATATTAAGAAAAATTATGATTCTTTTTTTTCAAACAGAGAATGTAATACTTAAAGTATATTTCATATCTTTTTCAACTGTATATTTTGTAAACTTTAAGTATAGAGCTTTACATACTTATATATATATATATATATATATATACATTATTCGTTAATTCTATTACTTACAGTTTTTTGTTGATTTAAATTAACAAATGTTGTGTATTATTTTTATTCTATTATTAATATGTTTGATTTATTACAACATAAAATATTTATCTAGTGGTAATTAGATCTTGCTTTGAGTGTGTGAGGTGTAGAGTTTGATTCTCGTAATGTTTATTCTATGGTTTATATTAAAATCAAAAATCGAAAATTGGAAATTGGAATTATGAAATTTGAGTTTTGGAAATATTTTGAATCGGATTTCGAAAAATTCAAAAGTTTCAAAATCGATTTCAATTTCGATCCGAAAAAATCGAAAATTGAAATTTCGAAATTTGGACTAAAAAATTTCCCTCCAAAATTACAAATTTTCAAATCGAATTCACGAATATCGAAATTTTCGTTCCAATTTTCAGTCCTAGTTGTGGAACAAAGTTGAATACTATTAGATTTTTGAGAAAAATTATGTGAATTTGGGGTCGGCTACATGAGTAAAAAATAAGTCAACCTTATTCCCAATCACTTTGGGGGATTGCTAACATGAATCATTTTCGCGTAACATAAGCCACAATCATTCGTATCTTTTTATATTAAATAGATGTCGACGTTAGCTTTGCCCCTACCCCTAGCTTGATTAAGGTTGACATCATCACACTTTTTAATGATTGAACTAAGAGGCTTATGTTGTTGTAACGACACGAGCCCGAAAATTCGGTCCGTTACCTAGTCCACTAGCCCACACCTAGCGTTGTATCTTGGGTCAACGGCCCATCACAGGCGACCCAAAAGTTCGTGGATGATTTTAATGCTAGGTGAGTAGTAGGAGGCTACTAATAAACCATACGAAATTTCCACCTCTCACCGATGTGAGAATGTGGGGTGTTACAAACTCCACCACTCAAATCCTTGACGTCCTCGTCAAGGTCGAACCAATACCAAGACCAAACCCCCGGGCAGTGTAGGATTCAAGAGGTGGCTCGGACGGGCTTAAGAGGTGGCTCCTAACGGTCTCCCAGCGATGTTGCATTTTGCCCCGTACAGCACTTTGTTCCACACTTCCGGCTGGGGGTTTCGCTCTGATACCATGTGTAACGACCTGGGCTCGAAAATTCGGTCCGTTACCTAGCCCACACCTAGCATCGTATCTTGGGTCAACGGCCTATCACATACGACTCAAAATTCCATGGATGATTTTGATGCTAGGTGGATAGTAGGAGGCTACTAATAAACCATATGAAATTCCCACATCTCACAGATATGGAAATGTGGGGTGTTACAGTTGTACACGTCCAAACATCTTTGAACCCAGTGCAAGTTCATGGTCTTCCTCCATAATTTGCTTCTGCAATCATTTGCTGCAAGTTGCACCACCGAAAAACACTGGTTTAGCTACGAAAGATAGCGACGAAATTCCGTTGCTATTAACGATTAGCGACGGAAATGCCCCGTCGCTAATTATTGGTCGCTAATAGCGACGGAAATTTCCGTCGCTGATTTTCTGCCAAATTAGCGACAGAATTTTTCGTCGATTAATAATAATATATTAATTAAAAAATGTAAAAAATTTTAAATTTAGCGACAATTATTTTTTATTTAATTTGAATTAATAATTATAAATGATTAAATATTAATTAAAAAAACTAAATTTAGCGACGAAAATTCCGTCGCTAGTTTATTTTTTATTTTTTAATCTTTTAATTTTAAATTAATAATTTTGATTTACTAAATTAATAATTATAATTTAAATATACTAATAACAGTAAATAAATTTATCAAAATATAAATATTATATTATTAAAGTTAAATATATTCGAGTATTGAAATTGTCAATGACTTGAGAAAACAGAAAGAAAATGTTACCTCAAATGTTAGGAACACTTAATGTTACCTCAAA
>JAOWAN010048723.1:0-13972 GCA_028566635.1 Lobelia cardinalis
TGAGTTACAATATATATAGGTTTACAATAAAACCCTAAGGGTATAATAGACTAAAGACTCTTCATAAACGGATCTATTTATTTCCTATACTGCCAAGCTCGACTCGCAAGTCTCCTTATTTGGGCTAAAAGATCCCCGTGAAGTCTCTCCATATCACTCCTATTGACAATCGCTTTAATCGCCTCCTTGCAATCGGAATGGATGCAAACCTGGCGCCACCCTTCCTTCCAGGCTAATGCCAGACCCGCGATTACCCCTCGGAATTCAGTTCTGAAAATCCCCTCATCCTTCCCCTTCTCGCCAAAACCTCCTAACCACAACCCCCGTGTGGTCTCTCAACACCACTCTCCAAGCGGCAAACACCAAAACGTTACCTTCCGTGCCATCTGTATTTACACGTAATCGCTTTTCTTCCGAATTAAAAGTAACTTACTGATCACATGAAAAGAATTAATTATAGTAATAAGATTTGGGTTGAAAAGTGGGCGGACATGACACGACTAGCTAGGTTTATGTATGTGATACATAAAAATGGGATATAAAATTTGACGTGAGTTGAATTGTTGTTACATATAATAATAATATTATAATGGATTATAATCTTCGATCGATCTGTGGTTTATTATAATATGATAATTGATATTGATATTGATATTGATATTGATATAATTAAGTGGTACGTAGCTACAATATATAATCTCTTTGTGTTGTTGTTCAATCAATGGTCACCTTTTTTGTAAGACAGATCTAGAGATGTTTGGATTTTATTACTCTATTATACGTACAATCGTTTATATACATATGTTATTAGTACCAACTCGATCGATCTTAATTAGTAGTAGTAGAAATCTCTATTCCGTTTAATTAATTTGTCCTTTCCTTCATGTGTACGTACTTGGTACTTTTATTATATCAACGCAAGAAGAAGAAGAAGAAGACGAAGAAATAATTATTTATTATATGATTTTTGTAGTTTACATACAATATTGCTCCTTTAATTTTCTTGATTATCTTTGCATTTTGCTTTATAATCTCATGAACTATTAATTAATATCCAATAATTAATTATGTTTTTATTTACTTTTATATATAGTATAATAATAATAATAATAATAATAATAATAATAATAATAATAATAATAATAATTTGAACATTGAGAGAACAAATATAATATTTCTCATATACCTTAAACTATCTTAATTAGGCTGATTCCCAAATAGGAGTAATATAATTTGTTGAGAGCATGTATTCAATAACCTCAGTGCTTTAAGAAATAATTATATATTTCCAACATTTTAATTTTAAGTGTCTTCTATTCATTTGAATAATATATTTTTTTTAAAATAAATTTTGTAAATATAATTAATTAAAAAATTGAGTTCAAATAAAATTTGTAATTATAAATTATTTATTTTAATTTTAATTAAAAAGTTGAAAATTATCTTAAAATTTTTTAAAATAGAATAGTGAACACTTAAAATTAAAAAAATATATTATATCAAAAGCTTAATCGATTTGCAAATCTGTCCCTTAATTTACACACCCATGGGACATCCTTAAATCCCCCCTCCCCCCCAAAAAAAAAAATTACATTGTTAAATGTTATGGGTGTGTTTTGATGGGTAATTTTTTGATTTGATTTTTGAGTTTTTGTAATGATTAAAGTAAAAAGTAAGAGAGAGATAGAGAGAAAACACACCATGTGTCTTTGTATTGGAGTTGAGATTTTATGTTTTATTTAAATTTGAATTACGATGTTAATTTATTATTATTTTTAATTTTTAAGTTATGAATTTCATCATTTTCTCTTTATCTCTTTCTTACTTTTTTAATTTAATCATTATAAAATACCACCTAAGATCATCAAAAATCAACTTCTTGGCCCGAATTTTGGTGTCTCATCTTTTATTTGATGGTTTTAAAAATTGATACATATGATCAAATTAAAATATTTTTTAAATAATTAAAATAAAATTTTAAAAAAATATATAATAAAAAATAAAATATTAAATAGGACAAAATTTTTTTTAATTGTAATATCTCAAGCATGGTCACCCTCACTGTAACAACCAAACTTAACGGTACAAAAGGGATGACACCGAGATACAACTTATGGTGGAAACATTTATCTATCTGAACTACAAGGACAAGGAGGGTGTCCCTGAAGCGTGGGATATAAATCTGTAGAAATATTTAGGGTTTAGCGACTGCTACTTCGTCTCTCTCCCGCACCAGCCAAAACTGGTGCAGAAAGAGTCCCCTCCGCACACCACAAAAATCAGGCTTCATGTTCGACAAAAGAAAATCCCAAGGGAGCTAAACAGAAAGCAAAGGCTTCCCTCCTCGCAATCATGGCGACAGTTTTGATCACAAATTCCAATGCAGAATCCAAGAATCCCGACACTGGATTCCCCGACCAGCCGATCAGGTCTTCAAATCCGTTCCAGAAAATCGATTTCCACCTTGCCAAGAAGCCGTTTACTGGATTCAACCTCAATGGCGGAGGCGGAGGGTTTTGTTTGGAGACTTTGAACCCAACTACTGCCCCCAGCTCACATTCCTTACAGAAGCCCGGCGGCGGGTCGAACCAAGTTAATGGCCCTTTGCCTGCAAATGGGAAGACGCGTGAAGGGTCAGAGTTTCCCGAAAAAGGGTTGGACCCGGTGCTTTCCCTTCGTCTTCATTTCAGAAGAATTGTGAGTTCATTCATTCAATGGCTATTTTTGCAAACTCTGATCTTCTAGGGGTGATTTGGTTAATTAAGATGTACATGTTTAACTTTGAAGTGTCTGTAAATTTGGTTTAAGCTTAGTTTTTTTTTTTTTTTTCTTTATTGCAGTTTGCTTATGCTTATTGCTTTTCGTTCCATGGCTTCTTTGGTCGCATTGTTGGTAGTTTTTAGAAAAAAACATGAACTTGAAAAAATTAATATTCTAATTAATATAAAAGTTAAATATCATAATTAAGTTTATAAAAATGAAATATTAAAATTAAATTTATGAAAGCTTGTAAGCATAAAACTTTGTTATATTTAAAACAAATTTGAATTGAAAATAGGGCTAATGAGAATTGAAAATGAAGGGAATGATGTTTAGATTAAATGGTTGACATTGAAAATTTTAAAGGGTTGAGATTAAAAGTTGATTTACCCTAGATAGTGTCAAATTAAAAACCGGATACTGTATTATAGATATGTGTATATATATATATATATATATATATAAGCAAAGGTAAGGTTTTTAAGGGTATATAAATTTGTGCTCAAGTGAATAACACCACAAATGGTTATTTTGAACGGTTTGATAAGTTGGATTTGAGCTCCACAAGTCTTGGTTCGAAAAGCTCTGAGAAGTTCCAAGGAACTCTAAAGAAAAATCTCTCTCATATTTCATTTTCCCAAGTTGTTCATTTACAAAAATCATTAGTAGGCGACTTATAGATGCGTTGGAACATCCCTCCAAGTTTAGGATCTCAAAAGACACGTGGATAGCAAGTATCTATACAAAGATCAAACATATGGGACTTCTGCAATGATATAAAATAAGATTCAGTGAATTAGCAAACGGGTACTAAAAATAAGTGAAACCTGTACAGATTTGAATAATCTATCCATCTGACCAGGCTGTAGTATTTCGCGCATAACTCCTTCTAAATTGCAATCCATTTTAATTTTACTGAAACTAGACTTCGAGGGCTTTCCAGCAACATATCACATGTTATCTTTGGAGTTCTGGAACATTCTGGGTGGTCCGTTGAAGTTGACTAGAAATCTGAAGCTTGAGCAATTTGAAGTTCTACTCCGCTTGGTATTGCCCCAATTGGGTTCATATAACTGTTTTTGTTCATTTTCTAATTCGGGTCTTGATAACAACTACCCAAAATCTGGATTCAGAAATTCTTCATATGTGTTGATTCTTAGTTTTAATGTGAAGTACTATTCAGTGTTTGAAGAACCTGAACAAGTTCCTTAGAGTACTTGTTGGCAGAGTTTACCATTTCGTGGTTTGCATCTACCTATCTTCAAATGATGCATAGCTTTCCGGTTGAACACCTTGGATCACTTTGGCCGGTCCCAACCTAAATTGGTGTACAATGAGACAGTTTAGTGTAAGCTGTGCGTAAAATGTTGGAAATATTTAAGTTGGGCTAAACTCTTCAGAATTACAGGGCGCTGGTTTGGAGAATCTTGGAAATACATGCTTTCTGAATTCAGTATTGCAATGTTTGACATACACTGAGCCTTTGGCAGCATATTTACAGAGCAGCAGGCACCAAACTTCTTGTAAGACCTTCTCCGTTATCTTCTGCAAATTTTATATGCAGATGAGCATGCCCCATGTCTCTATCCTTATTTATAGATCACATTTTTTCTATATAACACCATATGTCAAAATATTATTCTATTTTTCAAAGTTTCTTATGTTAGACTGAACTTGCTACCTCTGTTACCCAGACCCTCCATTTTCCCCCAAAAAAAACGTGTCGATCCGACACGACACGACACGGATTCGGGTGCGGGATACGTGTCGGGTCTGGCACCTTGGGGAGTGGATACGGCAATTTGAAATTTTGGAAACTGGGGCAAAAAATCTATTTTTTCCTTCCGTATTTCATGGAAGATCGAAACAAGAACGAAAGAAGGAGAAGATGAAAAAGATTAAAGAAAGGACTACTTCCCCAATCTCTCATCTCTTGAGAGAGATGAAAAGAAGTCGCTGGACGAAGGAGTTCATCTTCGCCGAAGGAGGCGTGCGCCGGAAGAGACGAAGTGAGATTCTGTACGGAGCGTACTGAACTAGGGCACTCCTTTTTCCTTTTTAAAGTTGTTTTATATATTTGGCCTGTTATTTGTCTGTTTTAACACTTATGTCCTTATGATTTTGGAATATTACACTTTAACCTTATTATTTTGAAAATATCATTTAGTTATCCCCTTTACTTCAACTAATGAATTATACAATTTGTGCTTCTGACTACTATCTACTGAAAAGTAATATTAAAAATGTATAGCTATGCACTTATACAATATTCATATTATATAATATATCATATTATTTTTTGGATAAAGGATCCCCGTGCCCGTATCCTCGTTTTGGATATTTGTTAACCGTATTCAAGGATCTTAAACTTTTAGAAATGCGGCACCCGATCCTCGGATCCGCACCTGATCTATCTCGAAGGGTCTGGATAACATAGCTTACTACAACTGTAAAGCTATTACATGGATGGTGCTAGGGGTCCTTCGACTTAAAAAAATCTTACTGTATTAGTTTATTTCTCTTTGCTAGTTAGATATGTTTCCCTTGTTCTTTTCCCATGTCCACATTCCTCATTTACTTTATAATTGCTATATGTATAATCTGTAGGTCGCTGTGCTGGATTTTGCGCTTTATGTGCCATGCAGAAGCATGTTAGTAGGGTGATACAGATGCCAGGGAGAAGCTTGGCACCTAAGGATCTGGTCTTGAACTTACGCTGTATCCTGTGAATGATTTATGATGGTCTACTTTCTTTAGGTAATGTTAAGATATTTATATTCTTCTTTCCTAACTTCCTTAGTTATCATTTTTTTTTGTACAGTTTATGACTAATATTTATCTGCGTTGTGGGTGTTAGACTTCCAAATAGTTTTAGTGGCAACTAGTATTATATAAACTTATCCCATCCTATTTAATCCCTTTCTATCTTGAGTATAAGGGATCCTTGACCAATGAACTAGGCATATCTAGGAGCTTCCGAAATTCCAGGCAGGAGGATGCCCATGAGTACATGGTAAATTTGTTGGAATCAATGCATAAATGCTGCTTACCTTCAGGAGTGCCCAGTGAATCTCCTAGTGCCTATGAGAAAAGCTTGGTGCACAAGATCTTTGGTGGCCGTCTTCGTAGTCAGGTGATTTTTAATGTATTCTTATTTCTTACTGGTTATTGAAAACTAGATTGAGATTACTAAGCAAATCAGAACTCAGGAAACTGTACATGTTTTTCTGATCGCGTTTTGGCAATTAGTTTGATAGAACCAATTTATTCACAAAAGTGTTCATGGTGCTCTTTTAAGTTGCACTTTGTCTAATTTGGGTTTCTTGACGTTTCATTTGTTTCTTCCAGGTGAAATGCATGCAGTGCTCCTTTTGCTCTGACAAGTTTGATCCATTTCTGGATCTAAGTCTTGAAATTATCAAGGCTGACGACGTGAATAAGGCACTTGCAAATTTTATTGCAATAGAGCAACTAGATGGAGGTGAGAGGCAGTACCAGTGCCAGCAATGCCAGCAAAAAGTGAAGGCTCTTAAACAGCTGACAATATACAAGGCCCCTAACATCCTCACTATCCACCTCAAGCGGTTTGGTTGCCATATCTCTGGTCAGAAGATTGACAAGAAAATCCAGTTTGCACCGACTCTGGACTTGAAACCTTTCGTCACGGGTCCATATGTAAGTAGATTGGATATTGATTTTACAAACATTACTTATAGAGGTGTCACCCTTGCATACACACCACCAGCTACTGAACATGTGTAATGCACACAATTCCACATTCATGTCAAATATTTTTTTTCTGGTTTGTGTCTGATTACATGTACTACGATGTTTAGTTAAGAACTAGATCTGATGAAATTTCGTTTCTGTGAGTGAAAACAAGTTTGAAAAGTGATAAGCTTATTGTATAAGTGTGAAAGCTCATGAAATATATTTCCAGTACATGAAAGTATCGTAAGCTTCTTATCTATTTTCACCTTTACATGTCATTGCTTTGGTCCTGATCTTTTCACACGCATTGCAGGATGGAGATTTGAAGTACACTCTTTATGGTGTTTTGGTTCATGCAGGGTGGAGCACTCATTCGGGGCACTACTATTGTTTTGTTCGCCCGTCAAATGGTTTGTGGTATTCACTTGACGATAATAAGGTACTAAAAATAACTGCAATTCGCGGACTTGTGTCTGACTAATATTTTACCAACTAATCATTTTGATTTATTTGAACTCTCTCAGGGTTTAAGATATTGGTAAAGATGATATTGGTCACTAGAATCACAATTTGTGGGTTATATCTACTATGAATATGTTGAACTCCATGTCAATATCATTAATATAGGGAAAGATGTGATGGAGTTTTAATTGAACTTATACTTCCTTCGTCTGTAAATGAGTGTCTTATTTGGTTTTTGAAATGCAATATATTTAGTATAAAAACAATTATTTGACATATATTTTGTGTTTTAGATTCTAAAATTTTATCTTTCTAAGAATATTTAGTAAATGATTGATAAGATTTTTATAATTTCACAACAAATCAATTCTCATAAAAAAATGGTCAAAGTTTCGTAAAACTTTCCAAAAAAGTCAAAAGAAGATGCTCATTTAGGGAAGGAGGGAGTAGTAATTTTATATAAGATTGTGAGAGGTTGCAATGAATCTGAGTAGTAAATGATTTTCAAATTTCAAAGAAAGATCTTGCTTTATGAAAAAAAATAAAATGAAATAATAACTGAATTATTCCATTTAAAAAAATTTAAGAAAAGAAAAGAAGATGAGGATTATGGCTATCATGATAGTTCAGTGCGGTGTAATAACCAATTAATGGGTTCCATAGAAAGTGAAAAAAATGCGTGAAGCACCTTTAATGCAATTACTAGTCAGTTCTTCTTTTTGGCCTAATAACTATGATTGGATAGTCATTTGCACCTTGGTCTGACACGTCAATACCGACACGTCAGGTACTTGCACCAAAAGTCTCATATATCTCCGACACACAACACGTTATACAAAATTATATTTAGCAATAAATAAAAATATAATATATAACATATTTTTTTAGAAAAATGTCATTTAATGTATAAGATAATAGGAAAAAGAGTACCTAACCTAATTATCTTTACATAATATGTTAAAAAATCATCATAGTTTGATACAATAGGATTATTCAGAAGATAAGGGATACATTTATTTTCTTAAGTTCGTTGTACATGCAATTATGCCAATTCATTATTTCACTTTCATTTTCTTGAACTCTTTTCGCTATTTTTTGTTACCACCCCCCCCCCCCCCAAAAAAAAAGAAAAAAGAAAGAAAAAAGAGGGTACATTAATGCAATTATGCCAGTTCATAATTTCACTCAGCAATGTTCTATTGTGTATGCTGTTGATCAGGTTGTGCAAGTAAGTGAAAGGAAGGTATTTGAGCAGAAGGCTTACATGTTATTTTATTGCCGAGATAGAAAAAGTTATGGCACAAAGAAGTATGTAGATGTGATGCAAAACGAGATGATTATAAATGGCAATATAAGAAATGGGACTTTTTCAAATTTCAATGGAGTAGGAGCTGACATTCGAAGTGATATGATTGCAAGAACTTCAAATGCTCCCAACTCTTCAGCTGCTGTTGCTCTGAGAGATACATTAACCACTGGTGCATCAGTGGAGAGCATAGCAAAAGAAGTGTCAGGTAAACAAATTGACTGCTCCAAGTTGTGCTCAGAACCTATTAAGGAGCCTTGTCCAGAAACTTCTCCAAAAGTGACGCCACTGCAAAGCGTTACGAAGGGGCCGTCTACTTTGCATCAGAAAGCAGAACCATTTTTGCCTCTTTCGAGTTTGTCTGTTGCAGGACCCATGGATGTGCTTAAGCCCGAGGATGCTATGAACATTCTAGCTGGTCCAAAATTTGTCGACTGCAGCATGGAAAGTAGAAACAAGAAAGAATCAAGCAACTCCATTGCCATTCCATCGAGTTGCCACTACTCCGAAGTTACTGAAACCGTGAAAGAGAAAAGCGAGGCTATCTCCTTGCCACTCTGCCATAATGGAAATTGTAGCACCAATAAAGACCTTAGGGACTCTCCAGATATAGCAATAAATCGTAGCATTGAATCCAGTTCTCTTGGCAATGTGTGTACTGCGGAGAAGACCTCCATAAAGGTAATTGATTTGTTGACTGGGCTTGTTTTCTTAACCCACGTTCAAATATTAATGATATCTCGTTTCCAGTCTAGAGAATGTTGCCCCTTCACCTGATACTAGGGCGAGATCATTTGTAAACAAATGGCTCTTTAGTTTGCGTTATTAGGGATCATTCAGTGACCCCATTTTTCAAGCCGAGTCAGCTTTAAGCTAAGGCCAGTAAGACTTGGATGAGGTTGAGACACTCGAACTCGACTCAAACTGTGAAATGGCCAGTTCTCTTACCTCTCATGATGCACTTAACTCTAGTCATTCTAGAGAATGTTGGCAGGCCATGTGATCCTGTAGTATTAGAGCTGACAAAATACATATAATCTTGGCATTGTGCTAAATTTGGGTGGAGTTGAGTTTATATAAATGAGCTTGAATGTATTGAAGCTCAGCTCATTTATTACATGAGCTTGGTTTGAGCAGAACTATTCGAGTCTTAACAAACTTTTGCTGTTTCCTTTAGGTTGAAGGATTCTCCTCCAAACGCACTGATGCTGCTGATGATGGTAGTAAGAGAAAAATCGATACTGTATCAGCAGTCTTACCAAGCATACCCGAAATGAAGTCTATATCGTCAAAAGAAAACGCCCGTAATCAAAAACCCAACAGAAAGTTGAAGAACAGTTTTATGAGTTATCAGGTTACAAGCATTCATCTTGGTTCAAATATCTTAATTGGGTTAAGCCTGTGGAAGAAGAAGAAGTACAAAAGAAGCAAAAAACGCGCACGATGCGTTAAGAATCTCAATCAAGAACACTTGGTGGGCCTAGGACCATCTTCATCCGAAAAACGCAAGGTAGTAACTGTTGGTGGTTCAGCTCACACTCCTGAAAAGGGCTTGAAGCACAGAAAGGGTGAAAAGGTTGATGTTGAAAAAAGTTCTGTAAAAATCTCAAGTAAAGTCACATCAGGGAATACAGTTGACAGACAATTTAGAGAAAGAGTTGATAAACATGGTCCTCTGCTTGCAACTGTTGATGAATTTGAGAAGAGTTCTAGCGGTTCTTTACGGGGAAGTCTTTCAGATAATAAAGGAGAAATTAGTTCAACCGATGGTCAAAGAAGTCCAACACAAAATGGGTTCACAAATATGGATTGTCAAAGAGGTCCGAGGCAAAATGGGTTCATGCATATGCTTATGAGAGGTTTATCGGAAACAACTAGTGAGTTCCTTTTCCTTTTCCTAAATCATATTTACCAAATATGTATAGTAAGTTGGATGTTGATTTTTTTGCTTGGTGTTCCAGTTGCACGATGGGACGGGGTAGAGTCCACTCCTGTTCAGATGATGGAGTCTAATGTGAAGAAGAGTGTCAGCATAGGCTATGTTGCAGACGAATGGTGAGTTAAAATACACATCATAATACCCACGTCATGTTTTTTGAACCAAATCTATTGAAGTAGTATGCCACTGGCTTTGGGTTTGAGTTATAATAGTGATTTAAGTAAGAAGTAGGAGAGAAAATGAGTTGCAGAATACTTCGGCATGTTCTGTTCGCTACCTTTTCTATGTTACTGATATATAAACCTGAACAGGGACGAAGAATATGACCGAGGCAAGAGGAAAAAAGTACGAATGCCCAAGGATAAATTTGATGGGCAGAATCCATTCCAAGAAATTGCCACTAAGAAGGCCAAGTTAAATCATGCAAAGTTTGACCGATCTAGATCCGAAAATAGACCATTCAGGATATTTTAATGGAGCACACATGAGACCTTTTTCTTTTTCAATCTTCCATTTCTTCCTTTTGCTTATTGAACTGGCTGATGAACTGAGATTTCTTATCAGAGGGGGATAGCTGTGTCTAATAATCTGGTGTTCCCAATCTGTTAATTGATTTCCTTCTGCCTTTCTTTGTTAAATGAGGGGAGATAATCGAGTTGATGTATGTGGTGGTGAGCTTTAGAAGTCAATATGTATGTAGTTTGAAAATTCAGGCTGAGCGGGTTGCTGCTTGTGGTCCGTTGGCGGACATACATACTGATCGTGTAACCTAATTTTTGTACCCGAACAGCTTGTGAAAGAGAGTTTACTGTTATGAATTGTAATTGCTATTCTCTGTTGAGTTTAGTTACTGTGAAAGTGAATTGGCATAGTATAAGTGCCTCAAAGCTATGAGGTTAGTTTTCTTGTAAAGGGAAAAGAAAAGTTGGACAATTTGTTTAAAATAGAAAAGGGTTTATCCAATCATCAAGTGCAACTGTAAGGGGCTATGCTAGCTTACCTATAGGTCTTGGATTCAAGCTTTGGGAACAAAATGGATGTGAGCAAAGTATGCCCAGCCTGCAATTCGCGTGCGCAGACAATGAGCCATACATTCATTTCATGCAGACTTGCGAAAGAAATATGTGTTACTATTTGGAACTTTTGGTACAATCGCAAACAAGATAATATGGAAAAATGAGATGAGCGGTGTCATGTCATCCTTGTGAGACATTGCTTGCTTTCTTTTTTCTTGCTAGACTGACAGTCGCTGATATTGGCCCTCCTGCTGATTGGGTGAAAAATTCCGTCATAATTTCAGCGAGCACTGCATGCTAGAATCGCAGAATGACAAAAGTTATGAATGGCTGGCTGGCAAGTGAATGCATGTTTGAGTTTTAGTTGTTAGTAGTTTGTACTGGTAGATAGATAGATAGATAGATAGAGAGGGTGGGTTCTTCTAATGCAGCAAGTTTGATTTTAATTTTAAGGCAGATGGCAAAAGAGGCTTTAATTTTCTGGCTTCGGCCGCCCCATTTATTTGCCCCAACCCAATCATTTGAGATTTTTTTATTTTCTTTCATGTTTGCGTGATTGTGTCTATTTTTACTGTTTGGCTAGCTGTTTGCCATGGATGGATGGATGGATTACTCTTTGGTTAAAATGCAATAGCATAAATTAAGGCCGCTAGTTTCGTTTGGGAGCTGCGTTTTTTTGCGGTTTATAATCATCGTGTTCATTGCCTAGGTTTTTTTTTTTTAATTATTTTTTATTTTTATCACACACCCTACTATTTTATCACTGCCACATGTTTCAATATAACTTTTCTCTCTCTCTCTCTCTTTTTTTTTTCTCTCTCTCTCCTCTATCACAAGGGTAATTTTGGCACTTCAAAAAATTAGTGAACAGTAGCCAAATCATACAACTTTTTCATAAATCAAAAAACTCAAAAATTAATCCGACGAAATTAACTTACGTACAGTTCAAACGCACCCGTGCATGTTCCTTACTTAAATGGAAAAATTAATCAATCATCTAGCCAAACCAAAGTAGTGTGGTACGTATACCCTATTAATTAATTATGACAAATGGTTTGATTCATGCATGATTCACTGAGAATCAAATTAGCAAAATTGCCTATTCCTTGGTTGCTTAAACGAAGGAGCTAGTAATACACTCTGCCCACATATAATCTCCCATGAATCAATGGTATGGTAGTATATATAAGAGAGATATGGGCGGGCGGGCGGGCGGTCAACCACATTGGAAGGAAGGTGGTGTTGGTGGGAAAGTTTTGATTTTGAAGATATATTTCAACTCGATCGGGCAAGTTAGAAAGCCATTATTTATGGTAACTCTTTTCAGCATACATATTAATTAGATCAAAAATGGCAATGTCATAGTGAGCTCATAGTTGCCTTGGGGATATTATTGTGCGTATAAATTAAGGTCTGTAAACGACCCAATGGTTTGGTTGAATATTCTTTGTTACGTACAGATGAGAGAACAAAGAATATATATATATATATATATATATATATATATATATATATATTCATTGCATTGGCATCTATCTAAAGGGTTTCGGTTAAATAGAAGGTGGTTTGGAGTTGGCTGGGCTGCACAAAAGAGTCGTCAACTTCATCAGGTCGATACATGGGTGGAAATGGAAGTCTCCAACATTAATATGCAAGAGAGGCTCATGTTAGAAGAATAAACTTGATCACATTCAAGTAATAGTAGAGATTCATGAATTTTTGGAGTAATTCTGGTGAATGCATTTTGGTAGTATTATTCATGTATAAGGAAGATGAAAAGCTCCTAAAAGTCCTATAAATTGATGTGTACTTGAGCCATATGAAGTTGATCATTGTGTGTGTGTTTTCTTCTCTCCCTTAAACATTTGTGCGTGTCTTCAAATTATCCAACAGCTCAAAATGGATCAAACAAGAGATAATGCAGCCAAGTAAAAGTAACAACAGCTCGCGCGAAGGATAAGCCGAAGAGATGCTAATGCGAGCAAGATTGGAGACTCCTTCAGAAGCTCAACGTCGTTTAAATGTGATCAAATACTTATTAATTGTTCTTTCACTGCAAGTTCTAAAATTCAACAAATTAAAGTTGCAAGAAGGCTGCTTGCTGGAGTGGTTGAGTACATATGTTATCTTTTCCCTAATTAATTAAGGAAGGAAATGATCAGGATGTCAAAAATGATTGTTAGGGAGAAGACGGTGGCGCAAATCACAAGTTCAATTTGGTGTCATACGAGAATACGGAGAATATTCGATCACACTCAAATATCACACTCCTTTAATTTTATTTTCCATCTACTACCCATATACCTATATACTCACATAAATCAATTCAAACCTTTCACATCATATTTTCTCTCCTCTTTTATTAATTCTCTCCTCACATTCAAACCTTTTACATCACATTTAAATATTATAAATTATATTCAACATTTCACATCCAAGAGTAAAATAGGCATTTAAGCAAAAAAATCTATTTACTCCATCTCATATTTTAAACAATACCGTCTATTACCATATTGAACCAAATTAAACTTGTGATCTAGGCCGAAATTGAAAGCAGAAGTTTCTACTCGCACACACTTGCTCTATATATGTCATGTCCGGCGGCCCCTTTTATAATATACTAGTTAATGCCCGTGCCCGAGGGCACGGATGGCATTTTCGAAATTTTTAATACTACTTAATGCACGACGTAGAAAAATGCCCGTGCCCGAGGGCACGACGCCGTTACGCCCCAAAAAAGTATCGAATCGAACTATGTATTTTTTCCAAAGTTAATTT
>JAOWAN010048734.1:0-13970 GCA_028566635.1 Lobelia cardinalis
CAACAAAAATGTAGTAAGATACAACTGGTTCGTACGGTTTGTACGAAAAAGTGATTTGTAGCGGAATAAGCCCCTATATATAGGGAGGTGATCGGCAGCGAACCTCCCTTAGTTACGAACATGCGAACCGCCTTGCACCATGAAGATTTGAACTTTTCAACTATGAACCATGAAATTGATAAACTGTGAATCATGAAATTTATAATTGTGAAATATGAATTTTAACCGAGAATCATGAAATATGTGAACCATGAAATTTATATATGAAAAGTCAGCTAAAATCAACCGAAAACCATGAAATTGTGAATCACGAAATTTCATGGTTCACAGTGGTTTGCAAGTTCGTAAATTATTTGCGATTTGCAGCCGAACAACTACCTCTATATACGTATATATATCATATATGTTCAAATGAGAACCTAAATACTGTGAGAACCACTAGGATTCAACAAGTTGATATTTGTTGGATCTTAGTTTAAATGTGTTCGATTTTAGTATTATTTTTCCGGCGTTTGATTTTAGTATTATTGTTGAATCATAGTTGATATGTGTTGGGTCTTAATTGTTGGATCCTACTGGTTCTCGCTTTCCATCTCAAAAGTGAAGAGATATTCTGTAGCTAAGGGCAGACTGGATCGTACATTTTCAGAATTCTCGTGCATGGTGAATAACCAAATTTTGGTTGAATTCTAAAATCTTTTGAAAGAAACTAATAATATCTAGAATGCTGCAACTTTTTAACCAACAAAACCATCTTGCCTAAGGATTCTTATGTTGTATTTTCTTTTATCTTTCTTCTTGCTTTCTTCACATGTGCAGTAGTCTTTATGTCGCATTCATTCAAATTCTATTTTAGTGAAGGAGCATTATGTTACAAGTTAGAAAAGTTTGGTAATATATCGATTTCAAATCTCCGTGTGAATTATGAATTCCTTGAGCTGTTGGTTACAGTACAAATTCTGGTCAATTCATCCTCCATGCGGCCTTTTGCATGTGAACCACAATTCATGGTTGTGTGCAGTTTGAACATACTTAATTGGTTGTTAAGAATGAACTCTTTGTGGCCAACAACGGCAAGCCATTGAGAGCAAGTCTAATTTGAGTTGTGAATGAATTCTTGGCTTTTTATGGTTTCCGATTTTGCGGCATCAGTATTTGGCCTATAGGATGAGATGTTTGAGGAAAGAGATTTAAAGTTCTAATTCCGTTTGTGATTGCAACTTAGAATCAGAAGAAAGCAGCTGCTTGATCTATAGTCTGTTTTAAAGTTCTAATTCCGTTTGGCTTTTACAGTCTGTTTTATAGTTTATGTCACTCTACTGTGACTGCATCGCTTTGTATGGGAACATTGTGATCTGTTGTGAAGAGGAATATTTTCTTTTTAGCAGATCTATAATTGCCAGTCAGTTCGACAGTCGTTCTGCCTTCAAATATAGTTGGAATCATTTTAATTGTGCGCGCATATTTTGAGTATCAATTTTTTTATTGCAGGCAAGGGCTCTGATTTCTAAGCTGACCGAGGAGAAAAATTTCGCCATTCAGCAGAATAACAAACTCCGCCAAGAACTGGTATGCAGCTTAATTTGTATACTTTTGGGGATCCCTTTTCAGTATTTTTTACCTTTTCGATGTCCATAGCTCTAAAGAAAGGCTGTAATGTTTCCCATAATGTACAAGTTTTGAGTTTGGAGAACAATCTTATGTTAACGACTTTTTTCGAACTCTCACCTAATGACTTCAAACTCTCTCTTTTATTCTGTGTTGAGGAAACCCAGATATCTGAAAATCTGGAAAGTGAACATTGGCATATGCCTTATATAGTTTCTTCATCTAGCACAGTGATTATAGTGACAGGCTTGTGTCTGCAATTGATTATAAAAGCCATTATAAATCGTTCTTATCGTTTCATCATTGATTGCAGGAACTGTTGAAGCGTCAAGGCAGCAAAAGCCGCAGTGGTATCCCATTCATTTATGTTTTACTTATTGGGTTGATTGGCATTCTTTTGGGATACATTTTGAAGAAGACATGATGAATGGCGTTTGGCTTGTGTTCCTTCATCTTCGGGCATTCCAGCTTCTTGGGAAATCTTAAGGCGGTCGACTGATTGGGAAAAGTTCTGTATTGTTTTAACTGGCTTAATGTTGACATTTAGGAAACATGCTCAAAATCGCTTTATATGTTATCAAATTTGCCTACTGAGGCTCAGGAGCATTCATTGTGATTAACTAGTGATTTAACTTGCTTGTGATGTAAGAAGGTGGTTTTATTCTCCTCTTATACCTTGTGTGTTTGTACAATTGTACCATTCTCTGTTATCTTTTACTAGAGGGTACGAAAGTACCTGATCAGATTCTCTCTCCATATGTTAATCTTTATTTGAGCGTCCTTATTACCCTCTAAAGTAGTTGGAAGCTTATGTACAGTTTTCTACTCATTTATATTTTACTGGGAACTGTTGTGAAAAGTCTTGCTGCAACACCAGTTTCTCCACTTTCTTGATTTTTCCCAGATTATATTCCACAGCTGGGTTAAATGGGATACAGTTCATCGATTCTGCAATTTCCTTGGAACTACAAGGCAGAGAGCTTCAACTTGAACATAATCATTACAATTTACAGGCGAAGAAATTTGTCTTGGTCAAAGTTCTCAGAGCAAGTTCCCCTCTGTCAAGTGAAAACGGAGCAAGAATTTACAGTGAACTGCCTCCGTATAACAGTATCTAAGAACTTTCCTGCCAAGACTATCCATTACAGAAAGTTGCTGTGTAGAGCATGAAGTAGCAAAGATGGTGAGCGCTAATTGGTAGGTTGAGATACAGTCTGTTGAAGTCGAATACACTCCTCCTGTAATAAGAAACAAAGAAGAAACAGAAAATATGAGCACAAAGACATAAGTTGGGCGCATATTCTTATCCTGCAAAGTGCCTCACAATTTTGGTGGCAAATGTCAACCCAAACCAGTTAGCCCAACCCATAATAAATAGAAATGAATTCATGGATTGACAGCAATAAGATAATGGGTTTTATTGAACTTACCCAGTTAAATCTATTGAGTTTTATTGGGTTTGCCCAATTAAACTCTCAACCATGGATACACCCTCGTTTTGATAGCGTCCTTTTCTTTCACATCTCCCTCTCCTCAACTCATGGATACGCCCTCTTCTTGACGGCGTTCTTTCGTGTCTCCCTCTCCAAGCTCTCTCTATCTCTCCACAGCGAGATGCTGATGACAAGACTAGCTTTGATTCTTGCTCCAACCAGGCCTCTCTATGTTAATTCCTCCTGATTTCTTCTCTGATAAGCTCTTATTCTCCTAGAGATTGCTTGGGCATACTATTACACGAGATTGCATGAAAAATCATGATTATTTAAAGGCTTTGTGTATATTTTGAGCAGAATTTCTCCCACTAAGTTATATACATCCATGCGTAGGGGTAGCAATTTGGGCCTATGGGTTGGGTTGAGTGTAAACCCAATAAGCGGGTTTATCCAATAAAACCTAATAAATTATTGAGTTAAACTCAATAAATTATTGGATTAAACCCAATAAAATCAGTTGTGTTTAATTCAATACTAACCCATTAACCGTGGATGCAACCTATAGCCACAACTTTACACAAATTGGACGTGATTTTGGATGTCCCATGGCAATCAATAGCCACAACTTTACACCTCAAAATTCAAATAAAATTGCAAACACTTTGTGGAGCATATTATTGAATCCCAATGTCATCAGGAACTGCAATCAGCTAAACTTCTACATCTCGATTAGCGACCGAACTAATCGGATCACATGTAGAAGGCACGTACTCATTAAACAAGAGAAGAACGTGCTAACGAAGTTGAAAATTTTGCGGCTCACGATCACTCATAAAACTTCGTGCATGAATATCATCTTCATTTTGTACTTAGGATCCAACACTACGAAAATTGATACATACTAGTCAAATTTACCATTCATCTTCTTAGTCATGTTCCTAAAAAATTCATGATTACTAACCAAAGAACTTATTCGTTAATTTTCCTTCAAATTAATGCAACTTAATTTTCCATGCACCTTCAAAATAAAGGTTAGCCGTTGGATAGGATAATCCAAAGAACTTATTCGTTATCTCATTAAAATTTAAAAAAAAAAAAAAAAACACTAAGGAATTTTAAAAGTTTCTCCACTTTTAACCATTCATCGTCCGATAAACATAGCTTGTAGTGAGGATCAACTAACGCATAGTGCGAAAAAACTAAGCGAAACGTCAATGCTCTCTAAATTATCAAGCATGTAGAATTCCATCTCACTAACACATCTAGTCTCAAACGTCGAGGATCAGCCGACCTTAATTTCTCCAAACACTCAACAAACTACTTAGGTCATTGGGAATTATTGAGATACTTCATAGTCTCACGAATCTTGTCATCCGCCTTTAATCCATCTTGAACAATCAAATTAAGAATATAGGCACAACATCGAATCCTAAAGAAGCAACCCCCAAGAAAAAGAGAATCTTTTAAATTCAATCGAGACTCGTATAAGTCACAAAATGTGGTACTTTCCGAAGCATTGTCTAATGTGATTGAAAACAACATATCTTCAATACTCCATATGGTCATCAACTTCGAAAACTTGGTTGCAATTGCTAAGCTGGTGTGTAGTGCAAGCATGTACAAGAAGCTAAGAATCTTTTTGTGCAACTTCCGCTCAGTGTCAACGAAGTGAGGTGTGATGCACATATACCCGTCTACAGTTGTAGAAGACCACATATCTAATGTGAAACAGAACCTACCCGAAGCTGACTATACTAAACAATAAAGTTTCTTCTTTTCCATGGTAAACATCTTCAATATGTCAGCTTTCACACTATTACAAGTTATCTGTATCACTTCAGGATTAAGTATTGAGAACACATTTCTTGTTCCTTCATATTGGAATGGATATTCGTGTTGAATGATTGACATAGACAAAGCTTCACGAAATGCAACTTGTCCAATTCAAGACCTCTATTTTTCTTTGCACCTACCCACAAAGAGAAAATCTTTATAGCTTTATTGCGTTAAACACATTTATACCTTAAATGACGTCGTAAGTTTGAGGTACCATGCATGTAAAAATATTCCTACACAATTTACATTTTAAAGTCAATTGCCAATTACCAAGATTCGACATTATTTTCATGAATGTCCATTAAGTTGATCTCCTCCTCTTCGGTCTTTTGGAATTTGGTACCCTTAACATCCACATTTACAAACGAATCATATTCAGTTACATGACCCTCATTTGACACATACTCATTCGCTACTGAAAAATTCTCATGCAATGATGACTCGCTTTCTTTTTCGTAGCTAGCCATTTCCTTATTATCAAGATACGACAATCAATAAACAAAGTAAACACAATAAGAAGTAGCTACGACCCAGAAATTCAGCACTTAAGATTCAGCGATCATAACCAACTGTGGATAACACGACCAGACCAAGTACAAATGAAAAAGAGACTACTCCCTCCTCTACCTCAGATTACATAGATCCGAGAAAGTCACACCGAACAGCTCAAAAAACCATGGTTGAAAGAGAGGAAGACTACCGATCCCACAAGAAATTTACCGATAGCTGCTTATTCTCAATAATTCAAGCATTCTACTGCAACATGAACATGAAAGCAACAGCATAGGCATAGGCATATCAAAAGAATCACACTAAAGTGGTGATTGGTAAAGGCTTACTAATCGTCAATTCTGATCGGGACTTGTAACAGCCATAGATTTGAACAATTTTGATCTGAATGGAACTTAAAAACAAGTGCAAAAACAGTGAAAATAGAAGATAAAAGCCATGCATCTTGATTGCTAACAAAGACATGATTAGAGATGGATGCAACCTAAGAGTAGATCCAAACATTATAATGTAGAGGTTCTAAAAAAAGGCGGACAATTCACATGATTTGCACTAAATGGTTGTAACAAAAAATTTGCAAACCAAGAACGGCACACACTACATGTACAACAAAATACATATTTAACATCTTCATATAAGCATAACCTCAAGCTTAATGAACAAAATTGGACATGAACGATCCAGCTCAGCAGGTTCTATAAAAATTAAACGTAAATTTCCTTTACCAGATTACATTCTATAAAAATTAAACGTAAATTTCCTTTACCCGATTACATAAATTCCAAGTAAATACTTGTAGTTACACCTATACAATACTTTGTCTAGTGATTCCCCATTAGCCTCAATTCTGTATGAGCCGCATAGAATGTACGTATGGATGTATATAGCTTATCTCAGTTTTCACGCCATCTCCCGTAATAGTATGTCCAAGCAATCTCTGGGATAACAAATAGGAGAATAAGAGCTTACCGGAGAAGAAATTAGGAGGGATTAACCTCGAGAGATCTGGTTGGAGCGAGAATCGAAGCTAGACTTGTCGACCATTGATGATCGGCGCCTTGAAGTGGAGAGATAGAGAGAGCTCAGAGACACGAAAGAACGCCGTCAAGACGAGGGCATATCCACGGGTTGAGCGGGTTAAATTGGGCAAACTCAACAAAATTCAATAAATTATTGGGTTTAAAAAGCACTTTTTCACTCTTTTATATACATGGGATTTCGCTTGGAGAAGATAATGTTCCATACTAATGGATTCGGATCCATAACCATGGGTTCCAATGCACTCAATTTTTTAGTAGGGTAAGTTCAATAAAACCCAATATCTTATTGGGTTCTATTGGGTTTATCCATGGATTCATTTTATTTTTATTTTGGGTTGGGCTAACTGAGTTAGGTTGACATTTGGCACCCCTATCCATACGTACATTCTATGCTAATTGAGGCAAGTGGTGGCATCACGAGACAATGTTGTATAGGTGTAACTATATGTATTTACTTGAAAATTGATGTAACCTAGTAAAGGAAATCTACGTCTATTTTTGTAGAACCTACTGAGTTGGATAGTTCCTGTCCAATTTTTTTCATTAAGCTTGATGTTATGCTTACATGAAGATGTTAAATATGTATTTTGTTGTACAACATGTACTTTGTGCCGTTCTTGGTTTGCAAGTTTTTTGTTACAACCATTTAGTGTCGATCGTGTGAATTGTCTCCCCCCCCCCCTTTTTTTAAGAAACCTCTACATTAAAATGTTTGGATCTATTCTCAGGTTGTGTTAATCTCTAATCATGTCTTTGTTAGCAATCAAGATGGGTGGCTTTACTTGTTTTCAAGTTCCATTCAGATTAGGATTGTTCAAACCAATGGTTGTTACAAGTCCCAGTCAGAAATGACGATTAGTAAGCCTTTACCAATCAGGCAATCACCACTTTATTGTGACTCTTTTGATATGCCTATGTTGTTGCTTTCTTGTTCATGTTGCAGTAGGAATGCTTGAATTATTGAGAATAAGGTTCTCAATAAACTTATTTATCTCTAAGTTTCTTGTGGGATCACGTGGTCTTCTTAGCCTCTTTTATCTATGATTTTAGAGCTTTTGAGTGTGGTTTTCTTGGATCTATATAGTGGGACGTAGAGTGGTAGAGGAGAGAGTAGTCTCTTTTCTTTTGTCCTTGGACCGGACGTTGTATTTGTTTCCATCTTGGTGGATTTCTTATGCAGATTTTGTTATGATCGTTGAATCTTATGTGCTGAATTTCAGGGTCGTAGCTACTTCTTATTGTGTTTACGTTGTAAATTGACTATCATATAATGATAATTAGGAAATAATTAGCGAGGGAACGGAAAGCGAGTCATCGCATGAGAATTTTTCGGTAGAGGATGGGTATATGTCAACGGAGGGTCATGCGACTCAAGAAGATGATTCGTTTCTAAATGTGGATGTTCAGTTAAGGGTACCAAATCCCAAAAGACCGAGGAATAGGAGATCAACTATATTGAAATTCATGAAAATAATTTTGGAGCATGGGAATGGGTAGTTAACCGAAAAATGTTGAATTGGATCAAGTTGCATTTCGTGAATCTTTATCTATGTCAATCATTCGACATGAATATCCATTCCAATATATTGAGCATGAAGGAATAAGAAATGTGTTCTCAATGCTAAATTTTGAAGTGAGACACATAACTTGTAATATTGTGAAAATGAGAAGATGTTCACCTAGGAAAATAAGAAACTTCATCGTTTAGTATAGTCAGCTTCGGGTAGGATCTAATTGCCATCAGATGTGTGATCTACTCCAACTGCAGACGGGTATATGTGCATTGCAGCTCACTTCATTGACACGGAGCGAAAGTTACACAAAAAGATACTCAATTTCTTGTGTATGCCTACACCACATCGGCTTAGCACATGGAGTATTAAAGATAGGTCATTCAATCACATTAGACAATGTTTCGGCAAACACCACATTTTGTGACTTATACGAGTCTCGATTGAATTTAAAAGATTCACTTCTTCTTGGGGTTGCTTCTTTATTTTTTATTTTTTTTTCTTGGGGGTTGCTTCTTTAGACTTTGATGTTGTGCTCATATTCATAATTTGATAATCCAAGATGAATTAAAGGAAGTTGATGAGTCAATTCACAAGATTCGTGAGATTCTGAAGTATCTCAAAAATTCCCAATGATGTAGAAGCATTATGTTGGCCGTTTGGAGAAATTAGGGTTGGCTGATCTCGACGTTTGAGACAACACGTTTTGGTGAGATGGAATTCTACCTACTTGATAATTAAAAGAGCATTGACCTTTTGTTTAGCTTTTTCGCACTACGACTTAGTTGATCCTCACTTCAAGCTATGTCTATCGGATGATGAATAGTTAAAAGTGGAGAAACTTTCAAAATTTCTTAGTCTTTTTTATGAGCTAACGAATAAGTTCTCTGGATAATCGTATCCAACGGCTAACCTTTTTTTTCAAGGTGCATGAAAAATTAAGTTCCATTTGAAGGAAGGGTTGGTTAGTAATCATGACATTTTAAGGAACATGGCTAAGAAAATGAATGATAAATTTGACAAGTATCGATTGAATTTCAGTTATAATAATCAATTTCTGTAGTGTTGGATCCTAGGTACAAAATAAAGATGATAGAATATTCATACACGAAGCTTTATGGTCGTTATCGTGAGCTGCAAATTATTCGACTTCATGAGCACCTTCTTCTCTTGTTTAATGAGTATGTGCCTTCTTCGAGTGATCCGATTGGTAGTTCGGTCACTACTCAAGATGTAGAAGTTTAGCTTATTGTTGATCCTGTTGACATTTGGATTCAAGGATATGCTGCGGTCGGTGTTTGCAATTTTCTTTGAAATTTTGAAGTGTAAAGTTGTTGTGGCAATTGATTGCCATGGGACATCCAAAATCACTGCCAATTTTGAAGTGTAAAGTTGTTGTGGCTATTGGGTTGCCATAGGTTGCCCCATGATTAATGGGTTAGTATTGATAATTTATTCGGTTTTATTGGATAAACTAATAATCTATTAGGTTAATTGGGTTTATATCCAACCCAACCCATAGACCCAAATTGCCACTCCTACTCACAATCAGATACGCATGTTCAAAATTATGACATAGGGAGAAAGCCAAATTTTGCACACAATTCATTATCTTTTTCCTTTTCCTTTTAGCATGATAAAGAATAAGTTTATTATTTCAAGGAGTTTCGTCAGTTCAATTTATCTTAGGGTGACCTAGGGACAGAAGGGGTATGACAATGATATCGTCATGGGTGGGGCTGACAACTGAAGAAGGTATCTCGGTTACACTAAAAAGGCATAGAGACATATACTTGTAACAGGAATGAGACAAGCTAAAAACATAAACTCCCTTTATCCCAAAAAGATCTTCCCACTTTCCTTACCGAATAGATTTTCCCATTTCTACACGCCGCAAACATTTTAGTGTAGGATTTAAAAGGTACAAGCGTGTAAAGCTTCTTCCTTCAAAAAAATTTGAAAAATGTGCGATGGAAGATTTTTTGGGGACGAAGGGAGTGTTTAGTTTACAAAGGGAAGGAAAAAGCGAACTAAGAGCTAGTAAGTAGTGCGCACCACCTATTCCTAGGCTGCCGATATCTAATGCCAGGGGGCGCAGTTGATGCCAAGCTATGAGTAGCTGGTGCCTGGTGCATGTTTTCGTGAATAATTGTGCATTCGGACGGGATTTGTACTTCGCTCCAGTTATCTTTTTAGCTTGTATATATGTAATTTAGGGTCTCGAGACTTTATGTTGATTTTTTGTTTGATTTCTTTTGGTATCACCCATGGAGCTAATGCTCGTTTTGGTTGTATCCTTGTAGGTGTAATGGCTTATTTCGCTATTATATGGGGACATGCTCTCTCTTACCAGGAGTTGCTTAAGAGCTCTGTAATAACTTCTGTAATGTATTAACTATGTTTAAATGATATTGTATGAATGGAACATTTTCGTAAGTTGATTTCATATTATTACTTTTATCCCCGTTATATCTTTGTTGCTAGTTTTGCGGTTCTTGTCGGACGTTGCCTCGTTGCAGGAATGGCGGCACACATGGTATGAGCCTCTTGTTCGTGCCCACAAGTAGCTGACACTTTCCTCTCCCCTCCCCCCTCCTGCTGCGGTTAATTGCCGCTTCATTATAGTCAGGTATTCTACAGCATAGGGAGGCTCACCCAAGCCACTACAATATATCTTCCCTACCCCAATCAATGTAACTATGTAAGAGAGCACCCATGCTAACAAGCTTCCCAAGAAAATTAAATCAAGCATTTACTTGGGTCTGATCCTCTTTTCTTTAACATACCTGCAAGCATGGATGACAATCAGCCCATCATGATCTGGAACCCGATGAAGCATTTCCTGAGTGTTGTCTCATGTTGCATCGATCAACAATTTTGGAAAAATCGTCAAGGCTTAACTGCAAAAGAGGCAAGCATACTGACGTCAATAAATCAGAACAAATTCTTGATAAGATTATAGAGTATCGTTGTACTATTTTTCAGCTTGCCTGGAAAGGGGATACATTATAGAAAGATAATTGCCCAACAAAATCATGCCCTACAGGTTGACTCCAAGTCATTCGACTCACTAAAGGAACCGTGTCAAACTAGTAAAACCATTGAGCTAAGAAAAAAGCTAATAAATTTGGTCTCATATAGAGTTTCAGAACTAGCTATAGAATCGGTACTGATACACTGCAAGGACAATCTAAGAAAGCCTTGATTTTAAAATATATCATGAAACAGACGAGGATTGAAGGATCGAGAGAAAGTATAACCTTTCCATCTCCATCATTGTCGAAGACGAAAATCATCTTTTTCATCTCTTCATCTGTCCATGTAAAATCGTGAGCAGCTGCTACTCTGCACAGGTCTCTCACAGAAATACCCCCTTTGCCCGCTTCTGCGAAATGCATTTCTAATTCATAAAGTCACTTAAAAAGGAAAAGTTGCAGATTAAGGAAAGAAAACAGTACTTGAGGTTACATTAAATAATCTTTTACATACTATCAAAATAGAGGAACATATTACTGATATAACAAAGGGACTTCAATTATTCAAAAGAGCCTCATTAAGTATTTATCTCCAAACGCGTTAAGAATAGCTGAAACCTCAAAACATGGAATATCAAAACCTTTGCATTACCATCAAATTGGAAGAAATGTAGAATTAGTTCATCCTCAGTCATCTGCACTCGGCTTGTGAACTGATTTCCATGAATGAAAATAGAGACCAAAATAAATAGCAAGAGAATAAAACAATTGAACAAAAGTATCACAACAAAAATAATCTCAGTTAGTAGGACCAACAATTTGGTCCAAACTAACCGGCTTTTTCCGCTTTTTCTGTCCTGCATCATCTTGCACTTGTTTGGTGGGCTTTTTTCCAGTATCCTTACTATTTATCATATGTGGCTCAGAGCTTTGAGGAGGCATCGGACTCACAACATCCAAAAAACCTGCTGAATCTTGAAGTGAAAGTGCAATTGCCTGCATATATATGCTAACAAATTAGTAAAGCTAACATGACAGATCAAGCATTGAAGGTCAGAATGGCTGATCGCTTCATGGTTTAATGACATCCAAATACGAAACCAAATTTCAGAAAGGATAAAATATGTGCAATTGGAACTTACCTGCATTAAGGCATCATCATCTTCAACATAATCCGAGTTGCTCGAAAGCTTTTGGATAGGTAATTTTCCTTTAGGTGTTACATGTTTTTTCTTTGACTGAATAAGAGAATGAAAGGGAGGAAATCAGAAAAGATGAGAGCTCCATTCATGTGATGCGAATAAAATGAACTTGCAAGATAATTATTACGCCAGGGTCCTCTAATGATGCGAGTAAAAAGACTACAGCAAGATCCTCTTTTTTCGAAGTGAACTGACAGTGCAGCAGGAAAAGGACGAACTTGAATTTCAAACCAGATTTACACCAAAAATCCTCTGATATCTTTCTCAGATAGCCCAGCTCAATACCAATCACTCTTCCTTTTGTCCTCTAATCGTGCACACTCATTCAGGATGCGAGCATACTTATGTCATGTAATCGTAATATATAAGCAAGTAATGAGAACTAGAGCATGACTTCAAACTTCAGGCATAGGAACAACTCCCACGAGTTATTCTGTAAAAAGATGCAAATTAAACTTTGTTTCTCATTTTCTTTTGCTTCTTTCCATTCCATTTTATAGGATTGTATATATGAAGAGCATTTTAAATTTAGTCAACTCGTATACTCATCTACCAACCAGAAACAGATTTGCCCCTCACGAGAAGATTCTGGCTTTATCACCAGAGAGAGAGAAAGAGAAGCCATACACTTCTCAAGCTCGAGTCACTAATAGTTTGCTGTGTGTTTTACGTTGCAAATAGAGTGAATAAATGCATTTGGGTGCATGTGTGCAGGCCCTGCAGGCATAAACGCAAGGACCTACTAATCCATAAAATTTTAGCATAAAACTATGAGGTCAGTAACCATTTGCCCTAACGATACATGTCAAGTGGCTACTTAAAGTTTATTATATTTTGAAAGTCACCCCATTTCACAATTGACAATCCCAATTAGGTGCTTGTCCAGGAGAAAGCTACAGTAACCAGGCATCTAACATTTGCCCTGAATTTTCACCAAAACATTAATATACTAAATAGAGTACAGTAATATGAACAGCAAAGTTGATCATGCTAGCAAAAACCAATGAACTCATATCATATTCAAGAGGTAAGTAATCAACAATTCAACATCAAGTTAAAATGTGGGCAAGCTCAGGCAACAAACCATCTTATCAAAAGCCTCTGCGGAACACAAAAGAGTATAGGAAAGAAAAACACTCATTTCAGGAGGAAAGAAGTAACAGTAATACCATTCTAAGTCTAGTCCCATAGGTAAGTTCATCATCCTCACTTGACGAACTAACCCCCTCATTTTCTTGAGGGGGCCTATACTCCTCATCATCACTCTCCTTTCTTTTACCCTTGACATCACTTTTTTTCTTCTTTTGAGCAGAACCCATTAAAGAACTGGCCATTGCACGCAAGCCCATCGCCTCCATTCTCGCTCTGTTCTCTTCCATTCTCTTCACCCTTTGCTTCTCATACTCTGTCATCTTCTCATTTGCCCCTTTTTCTCGTTCTTCTGGGCGTGGATTAGGGTAGTTGTCTTCGGATTCTGAGCCTGACTGATCGTCGTTGGACATAGTTTTCAACTGGGCGTTTGGATTATTGGTGAGAGGATTGACGAACCAAAAGCAGTTTGCTCAATTGGGTTTGGAGTTAGGAGTGGAATAACACGAGCGTTGTAAAGAGGGATTTTTGGTTTAGAGTTTAGACTAATTTTGGGTGTGCTGTTTATAGGAATTAAAATTTGGGTTAACTGCGTTTTAGGCCCCAATGTTTTCGTGAGCTCGCAATATGAACCCCCAGGTTTCAAACTTCACAATTTGAGCCCTAACGTTCGATTTTTGTTGCAATTTGAGCCCTATTGAACGGTTTTCGTTAAATATTAACGGGAGGGCTCATTTTGCAAGCTCACAAAAACTTTAGGGCCTAA
>JAOWAN010048745.1:0-13968 GCA_028566635.1 Lobelia cardinalis
CATTTATAATTATTATGTAAATTTATCTAAATTTAAATTAACTTTGGAAAAAATAAATAGTTCGATTCGATACTTTTTTTGGGGCGTAACGACGTCGTGCCCTCGGACACGGGCATTTTCTACGTCGTGCACTCGGGCTCGGACACGGACATTAAATAGTATTAAAAATTTCGAAAATGCCATCCGTACCCTCAGGCACGGGCATTAACTAGTTTCAAATAAATAGTAATTCCCACCTGCAAAAGCCAAAAACTGTGAAAGCCGCATAGTGACGCACGAAGATGGGGTACGGATGACTTCTTTATAGTTTGATTTTGCCATGTGACCATATGAGTGAAAACTATTTGTATGGAGTACTTTTTATACTTAATATATTTGTATCACTTTTTTAGTGAATTAACGTTGATTTTTATACTCTTAACTTTAATTATTATTTGGGTAGTTTTGATTCTTTTTGATTAGTTTCAATTTCTATTAACTAATTTTTAATCCCACTTTTTAAACTTATTTAATTTTTATATTAAATAAAATCATGTCATTCGGTACCAAAATTATAATTTTTATACTTGATGTTTGGTATTTTACATTTTTTTGTTAATTCCTCCGTATCTTAAGATACGAACATATTCACGAGAATAAACGGTTGCGTACATATTCACCGCCTTGAAATGGACCTAATATGGTGATGTTTTTTTTTTCCTTTTTAGCAAACTTATCGCATATTTACTAGTGTGAAACGATATTGACTCTATACTTTTTATAATTTCAGGTGGTTTTACGTAAATCTACTTGAAAGAATATATGTTACGATCGATAAAGCATGTTTACTTCAGTTGATAAAAACAAATAGATTGAATAGGATCAAAACAATTTGTAGTGTGATCTGAAGAATATATATAGCACTCTTATTATAAAGATAGATTTTGTATTTATATAGTGTGAACTCTGAATATATTAAGTCTTATTTTTTTAAATTCAAAATGTCCTATTCATATTTAGTGTTTACTCATATTTAGCGTTTATAATTTATTAAACTTTTAAAATTATTTTTTATTTTTTTTTATAATTAAAATTTATAATTATGTAAATTTATCTAAATTTTAATTAACATTGGAAAAAATACATAGTTCGATACTTTTTTGGGGGCATAACTGCTCCGTGCCCTCGGGCACGAGCATTTACTAGTTTTTGATATGATCGGTCTCCAGACCTAGTTGAGAAGAGATGAGAATATTGTGACTTGTGAGTATTAATTAATTACTGAAAACTGGTAGCACGAAAATGTCACGAAGAGGGAGGGATTAACATTTATCTATCTTATAAATGGGCTCAGTGGAGCCCACATCCTAATGAATAGTAACCATCCGCGCAAACTTTGAGAAGGTACTGATAAGTAATGATAGTTTGGGGAAGAGGGTATGGGTGTGTGGGTTGGTTGGTTATTGAAGAGAGAGAAAGGTGTGTCCGACAGAGAGAGATCGGGGGCGACGAAAAAAGGGAAGTGTGTTTGTGTGTCTGAGTGTGTGCCGGGAAAAGTAAAACGTGGGGACCCGGGGGAGATACATTATCCCATGTGCAATGATGGGGGAGTAGGGGGCGGGAATATTGATGCTCGCAAAACGTGCATGTAAAACCCGCAAGTATACGGTGTCGCGTTTTAGTAATATAGTGGTTAAGTAGGATGTCGTACCCATAGGGACTAGAGCTAGTTTTATTGATTACTGTAATTAGAACGATGCCTATGTTATCCAAACGATCGAAATATGATGCGATTAATTATCTAAACATACAATTTATGAAACTAAACAAGTACTTGTAGTGGAGAAGACAATAATGGAGAGGTCCTAGAGTTCCGATTTCCCCTAGTTAGTCACAATGGGTGATTAATACAAATATTCCAAGATCAACTTTGCGATTCATTAATCAAGAAACGAAAATCGCCTACAACCCCTCACGGGCGAAGTAGGTCCAGATCTATAATCGTTTTATCAGACGTCCCTTGTCCGCTGACCGGCGATTATAGACTCATTAAGTGTAGATTCTTAGATGGTGCGGATTATCTTAGGTTCACTAGTCTCACGACATCGTGATCCTTAAAACTGTATTTTCTAGGCCTAAACCAAGATTCCCCCGCAAAGGCGCAAACCTCAATTTTAGAAATCATTTCAACAAGTGGCCAGTTCATTGAAAGCATTAAGAACAAGAAAATACAAATGAATCAACAAAACAATCCTGGAATATCATTATTTCATCACATCATAGTATCTAACATAGGTTCCATCTTCCCTCTAGGAAGGATGGATTTAGCTCATGATATACATAACGTAAATCCAAATCATATTCATCAGTCTAAGAAATGAAAGAAGTAAAGTACAAGAAAATATTACACGTTAAGCTTTTGATTCCTCTGTTCTTCTTCTTCTTCTTTCCTTGGCTGCTAAATACTCTTCACAGTTTCACAGTCTAAACTTCTACAGTGTACTTTGGTCTCTCCGAAAAACTCTTGCCCTAAGTTCTGACCTTAGGCTTTTATATCTCGTACACATTTTCCTAAATTAAATTACAGAAATAAAACTCAAAAGTAAAAAGAAATAAATGTCTTCACGTGTTCTGGTACACAAAGTCTGCCTTGGAAAGATTGCGCCGGAGATTTGGTTGCACAAATTGACTTCTGGGTTTGCATACTGGAAAAGTGCCTTGGACGTCCGGACGCCGCATCGCCGCTGGGACGCCCAACGTCCGGACGTCCTAACAGCGCTGGAAGTAGCGTCCGGACGCTGGGCTGCTTCTTTCAGCTTTTAACACTCTAGCCCCTGTACGTTATACTTCCAACCAAATTACTCCAAAGCCCCTGTATTTACCAAAACACTAGAAAACAAGTCAAAACACAATAATATGCTCGAAACTAACTCATTTAAGAATGGAAAAGAATCCTAAATAAGTGTATAAAATACACTTATCAAATATGCCACTGTGTTTTTTTTTCCAAATCAAGAAGTAGGACAAGGGGTCCTTTAATCCAAGTTCAGGCCCCCCATATAGACTTTCAGTAAAAGTTAGTGGAACCAATTATTCTTACCCCTACAATGTTTATTATTAATTTAATTATCACAAAATTAATTGATAATATTTTATATTTATGATAAAAAATAATTTTATCATTTTTAAATATTACCATATTCGAAAATACGAACTATTAGGGAATCCCTAGGTACGAAGAGGAAAGAAGCCTAGTCGAGATACAAGAGTTCGATGCGCTAAGTCCTTCCGCTCTGTGCCCAAGCAGGAAATAAGAGTATACGATTAAATATTTTGATACACCGTGTCCTCGGGCAAATATAAATGTCAAAAATAATTTTATCATTTTTAAATATTACCATACTCGAAAATACGAACTATTTACGATTAAATATTTTGATACACCGTGCCCTCGAGCACGAACATTTACTAGTATATATATACAGACGAGCTGGCTAGGTAGCTAGCTAGAGTTTAGGACACCGAACATGACAAATTAAGGGTCCACGTTTGTAGGAGATTTTGCCGATTTGGATTAATAATTGGGTTAATGTTTTAAGGTTGTACTTATTAAGAACTGAACTACAGACCTAACAAAAAATAATAACAACAACAACAACAACAATAGAGAAGGGATCGATCATGTTAGCAAGAACAAAAATAATTGGTTGGGTTGGTACGTACAAAGGGAATGTTTTAAACTCATTTTCTATATAAATGCTTAAACATTATCTACTCACATACAGGCAGACTATAAATTATTAAAGTAAATTAAGGTTCAGTACAGAAAGTTAATTTTTTATAATTTTATGTGATGTTATGTAATGATTAAAGTAAAAAAATAAGAAAAATAAAGAGAAAATGATGGAACTCATCAAAATTAAAAAATCAAAAACTATGATAAATTAACATCGTAATCTAAACCTAATTAATTTAATTAATTGCAATCTTTGCTAGCTCATTCTCTCTCTCCCTCCCTCTGCGACTAGCATATCGCGCCGCCCATATACGGTGACTATCTAGCTCTCATGTCACACTAAGGGCATCTCCAATGCTCATCTTCATTCATTTTTTTTTCAGACTCTGCCAACTCAGCATTCCACTATCTCATACTCTTTTTCAGATTTTCAGTAAAACTACCTCAATCCTCAGACTCTTTTAGACTTTGCCACATCAGCATGCCACTATCTTTTAAATCAATTATCTTTATTTTTATTAAATTAATTATCTAATATACAATTTTATTATATATTTATTTTCTTTATAATTTATTTATAAAATAGAATTAATCATTAAAAAAATCATTTGATATAAAATATTTTTTACTAAAATAACATATGATCAATGAAAGTAAATACACAAAAATTACAAAATATTTTGTCCGTTAAAAAAATTACGTTAGCTCAAACGATTCAAAATATTACCATTTGAACCATTTAACAACGGTAATATGAAAGAGATTGGAGGAGTCCAGAAATATCACCTAACCAATCTCTCACACGCCTCTATCTTTTCTTTCTCTCTCTCCTTCGGTTTCTCTGTACCTCTCTAGCTCTCTCAAAAATCCTCTCCCTCTCAAAAACCGATTGGCCAGCCCTCTTATCTCACAAGCCGATCTCACTCTTCTCTCTCTCAAAAACCGATCAGTCCTCTTTCTTCTCCCTCTCTCTCGCCGAAATTGGTCTCCCTCTCACACGCCTCTCTTCTCCTTCTCTCTCAAAAATAGAACAGCCCTCACTCTTCTCTCTTATCTCTCTCTGATTGGATCTCCCATATTCATGGCTGTCCTCATCGATGCATGTGGTGGCGATGGTTACGATGGAGAAGGAAAAGTGGTGGTGGTGGTTGCTGGATGATGATGGTGGCTGGCGGGTTTCAATGGAGAAGGATTAGTGGGTTTTGGGCTGTACGGTTTCTGCTTCATCTCCTTTCTTTTTTTTTCTTTTTTTTTTTTAAAGATATTGAAACCCATTTGGGTGTTGATTTGGTTGAAGAATAGTTGAACTTGAGAAATTCTGTTGGTTTGATTTCTGATTTTCAGAAATCCATTTGGGTGTTTATTTGGTTGAGAAATTACAAACCCAGACGGTTTGTTTCTTGGGTTATTCTGTTAGTTTTTCTCTTTTTTTTTTTCAATTTTTCGTAAATAACGTAAATCAAAAATGGTTTGCTGAAAAAAAAAATTCATTACACTTGACATTTTTTGATTGGGTGATATGGAAATGAAGTCTCAGCGGTGAGGCTGAGAATGGAGAGACCGGCTTTCAGACTTGGCTTTCATTTTCTCAACCCCAACGCTGGAGGCTGAAGTTGAGCTCTTCTTCAGACCCGTTTCAGCCTTGCGTGGGAGATGCCCTAACACTACCATGATCAGTCCTCTCTATGTTGATATATATATATATATATAAGGGACTATTTCGCTCTAATCATTTTTTTCGTATAAACGTACAAATTTGTTGTATTTTCGTTATTTTTGTTGTATCTTAATTTTTTTTTTGTATCTTAGTAAGACCTCGTTGTATCTTATTACATTTTTATTGTATCTTCGTATATTAGTTAGTTTATTGTAGATTTACGATTATGTTATATCTTAGTATATTTTTATTGTATGTAAGTTAATTTTTCTTTAAAAAAATCTTGTGTTGAATCTTTATTTTACAAAATACAGATATATAACTAACATTCAACAAAAATGTATTAAAATACAACTGATTCGTACGATTCGTACGAAGAAATAGTTTTTATTTGATTACTTTTCTCTCTATATATATATATAAGTCATTTTGTAGATATTACCATGATATAACTAATTTAATGAAATTGAAAGAGCTATATACAACCTTCATTATTGCACCTTCATTATATATAAAAATGCATACCAAATTAAGTCACTAGAATGCTTTAATTAATTATGACCTACTTAGAAAAAAAAATGGAGACCGCAACTTCGACAGTCCCCCACCGACCCTGCCCTAAGTAAATGTGGAGGAGGTAAATCGCAAAATATTCATCATAGAAGTCATTATGGAGAGCTAACGAATAATCTCAGCGTTCTTAACCCTTAGGTCACTCCCGCTTATAACAGAGTTAATTTCACCTTGCGGGAAATCGAATCCTGCACACTATCGCGCTGAGCCCTATCCGCCCTTCGCTTTATCACTGTGATATATGCCATGGGAACATGACCTACTTAGAAAGGATCGAGCGAGAGGGATCAAAGTATAAAAATAAGAGCAATTATAATATGACAACCAAGAATGAAGATATAAACATGATAAAAAAAAATTATATATATACATAAATATATATATATATAACTTAGGAAAATAATTAGATGCAAGTCACAAATATCGTACAAACGTGCGGATATATTATATTTTCGTATATTTTTGTTATACCTTCGTTAATTTTGAAGGTTTCTTTTTTGTATTTTATAACATTTTTATTGTATTTTTAGTAATTTATCATTTTTTAATTATTTTATCATATATTTACGAATATATTTTATCTTAGTTTATTTTTGTTCTATTTTAATTAATTTTTTCAAAAAATTCTTTTGTTCGATCATTGTTTTAAAAAATACAAACTTAATTTAAATATAATAAAATTATACTAAGATACAAATAATTTTCACGATTTATACGAAATAATGGTTTGTATCAAAATATATCCCTATAACAGTACTATATATAATGATATATCACAAATATGATTTTATATAGATCTATACATCCATAGATTATGCATCAAAACATTATTATATATGATTTTAAAAGGAGGGAAATAGGGGGGATCATACCAAAGTGGAAATGTTTTTATTTACAAAGGATATATTGTAAGTATATATCGCAGAAATTGGAGGGACACATCACCATTCAGTCATACATAATACATAATATATATAGAAGGATATTATATTAATTGTGAAATTAATTTGCAGAATATTTATTTGGATAGCGGGAATATCATACGAAAAAATGATTCGTGAGAAAGTAAAAGTGAAGTAAAGTAAAAGAAAGGAAAAGGATTGGAAAATAATTTTTCTATACCCGTTTGATTAGCAGAAAAATTTAGTAGAAAACTTTCCCGAAAACGAAATTCCACTAAATTAGCATGACGACATTTGCGGGAAAGTGTTTCCTACAGGAAAATCTTTTGGGTGGTTACAAAATTTTCCTGCATCATCCAAACAAGCTTTTTTTGCAGGAAAAATTTGTAACTTCCTATTTTCCTTTCCTTTCCTATGCTTTACCGCTATCCAAACGAATATGCGAATATATCACCAACAGAAAAGCCATATGTAACCGATAATGTTACAGAACTTATATCAAATTAATTACGTTTTGAATTGCGTTTTTTTAGTAAAACTCTATTAAACATTCTAGTGCTAAATCAAATATTGAATTCTAATAGTAGAAGCTATCATCCCTCGTGTCCTCGAACAATGGTGAAGGAGTCAAATCTAAAAGTTTTTTCAAAATTTAAACCCTTATTTAGCAGGTCGTCAGTATAAAATTCAAATTTAAACCCTTATATGACAGACACTATAAAATTCAAATCTTTGACGATTGAACTATGCCCATAAATCTTAATGCTGATTAATTACTTCTTAACAAGGTCAAATACTTATATGTGAAAGTTTGACCACAATATTCTTCCACAAGTAAAGCAGTTGTTTAATTTAGGCAATAAAGTAAACATTATATCAATCGAATTACTAATTCCACTTAATAGTAAAAGTTTCGTTCAACTAATTCACACCAAATCCAACTACTAAAATACTCCTTATCCGCTGATTTAGCGTAGCGCCAAAATTAGTGAGGGGAGGGGATATCTTTCTCCTATTTCCGTTCTTTGCTACAACCACTCTCTAAATCCACAAATATGGAGTGGAAGCAGCAAAAATAAGACTAACTCAACTCAAACAGTACTCCTTGAAGAGATTAAATGTAAATTGAAAATATGCCCCCCTAAGTTTTAAATAATTTACAACTCATACCCCTGAAAGCCATCGAAACAACTCACTTATCTCTTCTCCCATTCTATTAGCTTCGATGTCATCCACCAGCACTACCACCTCATTTCGACGACTGCTCCCAGTGAAAAACCTCCCCGAGTCGCGAAACGACGCGGTCCGTGACGAGAGCGAAAATGAAACTCTGTCCACGTACTCTCTCAGTCAATTACGTCCACCGCCGCCGCCGGCAACTTTCGACACCACTGTATCGCCCGGTGGCTCCGGAGGTTAGGCACCCAATTCGCCCTTTCGGTCTCTTAATAATGTTCTAGCATATATATCTCCTATTGATCGGTCAATTGGTTGATTGGTTGCTTACAAGAAAGGATGCAAAGAAGTGAGCATGGTTTCATCATCATTTATTTACATTTAATCATGCAAGAGGAATGAATGTGCATTTTATTCATGTGAAAAGAAAATGAGTATTTATATTTTATGCAAAAATATACATTTTGGTCATGCATTTGAAAGGAAAAGGATATGCACTTTAATCATGCAAGTTACAAAGAATGTACATTTTAATTATATAAAGAAACGTTTATGTATTTTATACAAGAAAAACTTAGGAGTAAGACTCTTTTCTTTGTCATCCTTCTAGCATCATTGTTCAAGTCATTGAAAGACTTTGAAAATAACACTATCATTTGTAGGATGTTTTTGAAAGCATTTGAATGTTTGGAGAAGAATAATATTTACAAAGAAGTGTATGTACTTTAAATTAAAAAGAGATGGCCATTATCACTAGATTATGATTGTCTTTTAGTGTATTCATCTCTTTGAGACTCCAATAAAGGAGTGAACCTTTATGAGGTTCATGAACAAATGCATTCCTTCATTTATAGATCCTTTAACGATCACTGGTAAGAAAAGGAAGATGAAGAAAGAAAGTTTAAATTTAACCCAAAAATGAGATATTAATCCCACACTTTGAGTATCACACTTGTATGTACAAGAAATTGAAAGACTTGTATTTAATTCAAAGATGAGATTTTAAGCCCACACTTTGAATATCCATTTGCATAATATGTACAAGAAATATATACATAGATAATAAATCAACTCAAGGAGTGATGCTTGTAATCTCACTCCTCAAGGACTACACATTATGTGCATAAACATATATATATAATAGTATATACATAAATAAAGCATCATAAATAAATATAAAGACATTATCAACTCACAAGTGTGAGGACTTGCACTATATGTACAATAATAATATATATATAATACATACATATATAAGTAATATAAAGAAATATAAAGAAATATAAATGCATACTCAACTCACAAAGTAGGATTTGTAATCCACACTTAGGAGGACTTGCATTTATTATGTGCTATCATATAATATATATATACATACATAATACATATAGAAGCAATGTAAAGGAATGTAAATGCACGAACTCACAAAGTGAGATTTATAATCCACACTTAGGAGGACTTGCACTATTATGTGATACTATATAATATATTTACATATATAAAAAAGTGAAGAACAAGCATTAAAAAAGGAAATGTACTCACTTTATAATGAAAAATGAATACATAATACCCACTTGGTGTGTAACCAAGTGAACTTGTAAGTTACTTACATGGAAGTAAAGGAAATGAAAAAGACTTGTACAAAGTTTAAGAGATGAGAGATGAACTCACCTACTCCCAATGGGTTTGGACAAGATGTATACTCCTTAGTTTAGGTGGATGGATTTAAAGATGAAATAAAGAACTAAAGAAGTTCAAGTTAATGAACTCTCTTTAATGCTTTCTAACTCTTGTTATCCTTGATGGTCTTGTATTTTGGGTGGTTAGAATGCTTGTGTTCTTGATGGTAGTGTTTAATGGATGAGAGGGAGTAGGAAGATTGATGAGAGAGAGTGGACTTCTCTTAAGGCTTAAGGATGATCAAGAGAGTTTATGGAGGATTTAAGAGTGTATGTGAGGAGTGATTAGGGAGCTCCAAAAGTGGTTCCAAAGTGAACAAAATGTGGTTGAAGGGAGTAAATAGGGTGATATTTATAGGTGGATGAGGAGTATCCAGCCCTCTTTGGAGGCCCAAAATATCCAAAATACCCCTGGAAGTAATTATGAGTTTATCATTTTGCTTTTTTAGAAAAAGGCAAAAATTCCAGGAACAGCTCACCTGGGCCGAACCGACCCATGTGAGGCTGACTGGATTTTTGGCCTTTTTTTTTTTTTTTTTTCCAAAAATGAGTTTCAACCTATTGTCCAATGTGCATAAGTGTTAATAATTACATCCTTAATTGCACATTACTTAACAAGGTTGTTTTACTCTTCTTTCTTTCTGGGCATGCTCTTATCTCCTACTTGAAAGTCTTGATTGGATGATTTATTTGTTAGAGGAAGTCTTCTCTTTTGTCTTTTTCTCCCATTCATCCTACAAAATAAATTGTTACACCATATTAGTAATGTACAAGTGCAAAATTTGAGCATGCATATTTATTTAAATGCTAGTAACATAATTATTAATGTTACTTGGACTCTTTATTATATTAATATCCTCTAGTAAAATATTTTATTTACTAGGATCAAAAATGGGGTGTCTATAGAGCCCCTCGGCGACGATGCTTGTGCAGGCGTTTGGCGAGCGAGCAACGTCATCGATATGAACGGACCACCATTTTTTGCGCAAAAGTGGTCGAACCTCTCTTGGGGTTTCCTACGTATTCTCATTTAAGAGCGAGAAATCAGGCCACGCGTAGTTCGCAAAAATGGAAAACTTATTTTTCCTTTGGAAAGAGCTCTTCCGTTTAAGAGCAGAAATTTTATTTTTAAGGCATTTTTGAGATTGGCGTGGTCTCGTTTAAGAGCGAGATCTTTAGCTAAAAAACTTTTATAAAAAGGCGTGATCTCATTTAAGAGCGAGAATTTTAGCCAAAATTCATTTTTTTATGCAAATGTGGGCAAATAAAGTGTATGCGTTTATTAAAGGATACTCCACATCACTTTGATGTCGACGAAATTGAATTTGTTGAAGTTTCGACTTTTCGGGAGGACATTCGAGACTTCGGGGAGCATTTAATTGCGCAAAAGGATACGAGGGGGTGAGGGTGTAAATTCCCCACCTACCCTTGACCATAACCGGCCAAGGGGAGAGGGGAATCCCACAAAACCCGCCCCCTCTCTCTCTCTCTCCTTTACTTCCTTATCTTCCTCTTCTTTCTTCTTTCTTCTTTCTTCTTTCCCACAAACCTCCATTAAAGGCCAAGCTTCCAAAGCTTCATCTCCTTCCACCAAGCTCCATCTAAGCTCACAAATGGCTTCTTCAAGTAGAGCTAGGACCAACAAGAACATTGGCTTGAGGAGGAACCAAAGGGGTTATGCAATCCAACACCCATTTGATGCTTCCAATCTTTTTCCGGACTTCTCGTGTCATGTTATGGCCAAACAGGCTCTCAATAAGGTAGAAAATCTTCCCTTAACATATATATGCAAGATTAGGACAATTTTCTCCATCAATTTTGATGTTTACTTGAAGTTTTGAGCCTTTGTTCATGCCATGAAAATAAAATTCGAAAATTGCATTTTATTTTTGCAAAATTTGGTAAATGTGATGATCTTGATGATGAGACTTTATATGTGAAAATTATATATGCAGTGTGGAGATTATGAATGCAAGATTTATTCTAAAAAAAAAAAAACCACACCCAAAAGCATGCCCACCAAGTGTTTGATAAAATGCCCAAGTATGAAAAATATGATAATTTTTTTTATTTTTGAATCACTTGTGACCATGATTTTATTTTATGAATGGATGAATGCATGATTATGCATGTTTTTGAAGGCAAAATGTGCTAATGGCAATGTTTGATTTTGTGTTGGTCAATGACCAAAAAATGCAATGCATGCTAATTTTGAATGTAGAGAATGATGCATTTTTTTTTGTAACATGTCATGTGTATTTTGATGTTAAAAATGCTCAATTAGTTTATGCAAACTCCAGCATGTGCCTTAATGATAAAATTATGATTGGCCAACGCCCATGAAATTAGTCTCAATCACCCAACGAAAAAGACTTTAATTGAATCACCCAACGGGAAAAATTTAATTTAATCACCCAGAGAGAAAATTTTATTTTAATCACCCAACAGAAAAAATGATTTTAATCAGTCAATGGGAAAATATTTAATTTAATCACCCAACGGGAAACTTTTATTTTTAATCATCCAACGGGAAAAATGATTTTAATCACCCAACGGGAAAGATTTTAATTTAATCAACAAACGGGAAACTTTTATTTTTTAATCACCCAATGGGAAAAATTTATTTTAATCACCCAACGAAAAATTTTTATTTTTAATCACCCAACGGGAAAAGTCTATTTTAATCACCAAACGGGAAAAATAATTTTAATCACCCAACGGGAAAAAAATTAATTTAATCACCCAACGGAAAACTTTTAATTTGATCAGCCAACGATTTTTTTTTTATTTAATCACCCAATGGGAAGGTTTTAATTTGATCACCCAACGGGAAAGTTTTAGTTTAATCACCCAATGGGAAAATTTTTAATTTGATCACCCAACGAAAAATTTTTAATTTGATCACCCATAGGGAAAATTTCAGTTTAATCACCCAACGGAAAAAATTTAAATTTAATCACCCAACGGGGAAAAAATTAATTTAATCACCCAACGGGAAAAGTTTATTTTAATCACATAACGAAAAAGTTTTATTTTGATCACCCAACGGGAAAAGTTTAATTTAATCACCCAACGGCGAATTAATTTTCTTTTAAATGCCCAACGGCCAAAAATTAATTTTGTAAGCAAGTTTAGCATTTACCTCATTCTACTTACTTTGCAATCCTTGTATATCTTATTGCTGCTAACACTTTACCGTGTTCCAATATGCAGGGGGTGAAGGCTCTCAAGAGCCGTGGCGGGGTCCTAGTCGTGGCCAATATGTGGGAGGCTCTTCCTTCGGCCGGTCGAGCGATGATCATTGGCAGTTGCCTGGGCCGTTTCTTTGAGGTGGCAACTACGAAGAAGTTCGTTCAGAATTCGGACATTATGATCGTGCTCCGGGAGAGGTGGTGGATTCCACTTATACCTTCCATTTCCCATGGAGAGAGATGACTATGACTCCCTCTGAATTTACTTATATCACCGGGCTGCCGTGCGAGGGAACGGAGATTACTGTCGACCCCTTTTATTTCAAGAAGGAGCGCCGGAACATCATTTCTTTGCTGGGGGCGAACTTCGATTTTGAGTCCAACGAGGTTCAACTTGATATCCTGCATGATTATTTGCGGGAGGCAGCAGTCAGGGCTCGGCATCCCAGTGAGCTTCGCCAGCTGATACGGGTCTTCCTTCTGTGGGCCCTAGGCGAGACTTTGTTCAGTAATGCCAACACCGCTGCATGGGTGAGCCTGTTGCCCTTTCTTATGGATTTCAACAAGCTTGACTCGTTTGACTGGGGTGGCGCCGGCTTGGTCACGTGCTACTGGGGGCTCGACCATGTGAGTCGGCATGCTACTACTAGCTTGACTGGCTTCATCCACGCTTGGGAGGTACCATTCGATCTTTGACTTTTCCTTTTGCGGTTATCTTTTGATTTTTCATTTTTCTGACTACTTTCCCCTTGTTGGTGTAAGCGTATGTACTTCTGGGACTGAACCGAAAGCCTATCAGGGCTCAAAATGCTCAGTGGACTGTCCCAGTTATGTCTCTGTGGGCAGAGGACGAGTGGGTGATGAAGAGCGGTGCTCACCATCATCCTCTTACGGAGCTTCGCCGACTGATTAATGACTCATTAGCCACGGTGACCTATTATCCTTGGAGGAGAGTGGGGATTGAGTTCCCTGATACTGCGATGCAGACCTAGTCTCGGGTTTGCTTGGTGGCTCCCAAGGGCGGAACTTAATGAGGGCTGGGGGTGGCGGTGCCCCCCCCCCCCCAAAATAATTT
>JAOWAN010048756.1:0-13965 GCA_028566635.1 Lobelia cardinalis
TTTTTTTTTTTTTTTTTTTTTTTTTTTTTTTTTTTTTTTTTTTTTTTTTTTTTTTTTTTTTTTTTTTTTTTTTTTGGGGGCATTGAGAATCTATCATAGATCATTGAATGATTCATTCAATGCATTAATGCTTAAGATCTCAATTTTTAGATGCTTAAACAAGCGCATGTTCTTCTTTTAAAAAAATCCTTCAATCAAACAAAAAAAGTTCGTGCAACTATTTATAATGTACATAAATACTAAGTGTACACAGTTACATGTAAAATATATTTGTTAAAACATTTGAGTTCTTATTTTGTCCCTCTTCATAACAATATTATCCTACTACATAAATAAATTTATTTTAACAATATTTCCTTCTTCTTTCATCTTCTTCTCGTTCTCCTGCACACATCATAATCTTACAAATCATAAAAGCATAAATAGAGAGATTAATGACAAAGTGAAAAGATGGGGGTAAAAAAATTGCTTTCATGGTACAATTGTTCATCCCTTAAACAATCGATAATTTGTGTTAAAGGGGAGGAATTGCTTGGGTTGCAGTGGGACATCAGTGGCTCTCTTCCTAAAAACTCATTAAAGACGATCCTCTCGACTCCCAACTAAGTATTTTTTTTCACGAGTTTCAATAACATAAAGGGCTCCCAAAAATTGTGAAGAATTGGTAAAGCGATGGAGAGAGATAGATCCTTGAAGCCCCCTAGGAAGAATTACAGTTCTAACTTTTGTTTTACAAGGTTAAGAGTTCGGATCTTCTGTTTCATTTGTTGTCCCACTCACTGTCTCATTTTTCTAAAAATCATCTAAATCTTTTAAAAAATGATCCTAAAATTCTAAATTTTAGCACATGTGCTAATTTGTAAGAAATGTGAATAGAGGATGAGACATCAAATGAGATAGAAAATACCAACTCCAAAATTAAAAGAAAGTGGGTGAAAATAGTTCATGACGCTTTTGACCGTATTACGTTTAGATTTAATCCATCCTCAAAGAATTATTATAATTGTACAATTAATTACATCAGTGGCTCCGGCAAGAATTCATCTATTCCAAAATCAAGTATAAAGATTCCCTTTAAACCAAAAAAATCGAGGGTTCAGTAAATATGCAAAACTAAAAAATTGCTTGTTTTATTAACATAAACCCTACGTACACTTGGGAAAATTTTCAATTTGATAGCAGAATTATCGCCAGTTAGAGTTCATAACAAGATTAATCCCCTGATGGACAAATAAAAGTAATGAAAAAACCCTAAATTTTACAACAAGTTTAGAGCAGTGCATTGTATTAAATAATTACGAATTTAGTAATGATTTAATTATTTTTAATTTAAAAAGATATAAAAAATTTTAATAAAAATTATTTTGGTCATAAAATCTTATGTATTAAACTAAACATTTATGTATTTTGCAAATTATCATTCCCAAAAAAAATCTCAGGACAAAATAAAATAATGTAATAAAATAATAAAGTAAAATTTGTTTTGGATACAAATTATTCTCATTCATATTTTTCACTCTTCTCTCATTTCGACCGAACACGTTTCTTTCTTTCTATCACTCTTTTACATTACGAATGTGTAAAATCAAACATAACTTTTTTGGACAAATGAAGAGTAAGGATTAAAGTTTTCTAACCTTTTTTTCAGTTTGGACAGTTGATTTGTACATATCGTTCTTTAAGTTTACCAATAATCTTATTCTTCATCTAGTTAGGGCATATGCAATCTCACGATACAGAAAGCTTGTTTTAAGGAACAGGTTCGCGATTAATGTCTTGCTCCAAGAAATAGGTGCATCATCGCTCCAAGAAATAGGCGCATGAATAATATGAGATGTGCCGAGGAATAATATGAGATGTGCCGAGGATCTCAAGAAACACCATATGAACACCAGGTTACGGTGAGAATTCCCATCAGGAGGAAATAACAGTTCCATAGACATGGAACTCATAAGCCGAAATAAGAAAAGAAAAGATTCTATGTACTTGAGGTAGTGACAATGGCAGCCATGTCCGGTGGATTATAAATGAAGCCCATATACAGGGTGTAGGAAGGAATAGAGCTTAACCTAAATTCAAGAGAAAAGGGGATGCACAAATGAAAGAGCTTCACAGGTCCCATCAGCATGACAAATCCGATCAAACAGCTCTGATCAAGCATAACAACAAGACAAGATGAATATGCCACACAGAAATGGTTCATTTTCTTTTGTTCAGTACGTCCAAGGCTAAACACTCTACTGTTTTGTTCTAAATAAAAGCATTGGTACATCAACATAGCAAATACAGAACTTAGGAACTCCTTCCTTCAGCATCCACAAATGCTTCACATGAAACTGGGGCAAGTTGGCCCCTTAGAGAGCCCAAGGCGAACTTCCATTCCATTATGCAAGTCAGGGAGGCGTATTACTTCTGTGTCATGTACTTCTACAGAAAAGTAAAGAAGAAACATATGTTAAAACACAATTTCAATCCATACGTCATTTGAGAACATGGCTCAAAACTCACCAAAAACAACTCATGTAAAACAACAACAAATAATATGACTCCCAAAGTGAAAATTAATGCAACTTATGTGAGTATGTTTTTATTTGATATAATTGATGTTCCCAAAGAGAAAACAATTTCCGGACAAATCCTTCAAAAGAATTTAAATTGCCATTTAGTAAGTAGGGGTCAGGAGGGACAAAACTCATCTGATTCTTTCCTATTAGCAATTTGGCTAGCAAGACATCAGGACAAATACAGGAAAGAAAGACCAGTATAATGTCTTTGCCACCAAGCAATTGTTCACATGCAACTCTTTTGTCATTCAGCTTTCACCAAGCTTACAAGCTAAGAAATCTTTTTACAAAAAACAGCTGGAAGACCGATTGTCCATGCACTTTTAAGTATACTCAGAGAAATAAATGCAGACGAAGAGCTAGATAGATCAATATCTCATAAAGCCAGGTACTACTGTACTTCTCAGTCCCCCAAAATATAGTCCTACTTGCCAAGTAGAACTTTAAAATCAAGCTAGTACCGTTATTACTTAACTCCGTTAAACTTAATTGCACTATAATTATGTCCTTTTGTAGAAACGATATTACTTTCTTGGAACAAAACAGAAAGGCAATTGTGAGTATATTGTTGTGACGCGGGGAGTATGTTCTTACCGCTGAGGTAATCTTCGACACCAAAGTCTTCCAGTGCTCCAGTTATGGCCTCCAAACCCAGCATTGATGAAGGTATAATACCCGGAGGCCTCTGAACTCTGCAAGGAGGGAAACAAAAAAGTTGCCATATTTAGATTTAAACCAAGGAAAATAAGTTGACACTAAACACAATTAGGGACAACCATACAAAATAAAAAACCAAAAGCATTTATATCTCATTAAAACTCATATGTTTTAAACTAACTTGAGAGATAATCATCCACACCACAGTAAACTACACATTCAAATCAATGAAAATGGGATTTAAAGGCTGTATTACCCTTCCCCTCTTCCACGCAAAAAGGACCCTTTCCTTTCAAGGACTCTCATTTAGAACATCAACGCAAATAATTCTCATGATACTTCAAATCTAGTCCGCATAAAGGCATTAGTATCTTATCTAAATACCATCATGCCCAAATACATGATATCACATGCTAATGTAACACCCACAGAGACGGGAATTCTAACAATACAAAGAATATTCTTTATTTCATGTGCATAAACAAAAGGTAAATAGCACAAAGTACTACTTACTATGTTAAAAAAATTAACTAGTGAAGGGAGGAAAAAGACAAAAAGCAGCTTTAATCCAACTTCATGTCAAGCAATAAAAGTTTCCGGCTAGTTTAGAAGTCAATGCTCTCAAATTCATTCTGTTTCACAGTTCTGATCCAAAACGTAGCATGCAACGATCTAATAACAATTGCCTAATGTCCTTTCCAGGTACGGAAATGCGGTCTCCAAATTATAGCCTCGATGGCTAGTAAAAGAATAAGTGTCCAAGGCACTCTTACTCGACCTCAAACTCATATAATTTCCGAAGCCAGGGAGAATGACGAGAAGCAAATCTACAAAGCCCAATATTTTTCGGAGAATTGTTTAGAAGCCCAAGCACTACATTGGAAGCCATAGTTGCTAGTTTTATAAGTAATAAGGGATTCTTTTTTGGAATCAAATATTAGGTAGCGTTTTCTAATGTTGTTTTTTCTAAGTTCTAGTATCTAGCATTAATCTCTTTTCTTGGGAAAAATGCTGCTAGAATGTTTTTTAGTAGTCTAAACGACTAGCAAAACTTTGAATAGGATACTCTTGGTTAATGGTTAGTTGCTATACCCTTTGGGTGATTAATTCCCCATTATCAAGCACCAAGGCTTTTTAAGAGTGATGTGTAATTCACATGTACATAGTTGTCAAACCACGAATCATATCGAGAATCGGAAGACCCAAAAAACGTATTGCGAATTGAATCGTAAGATTCGGAACAAAATCATAAAAAACATAATTACTCACTAAACTTGATTTTAAAAACACTAAAAGGATATTTCAACAATTAAATACAACTAAAAATCACTAAAAAATAAGACATTGAAAACCATATAGATTAAAATAACATAAAAGTTGCTTATTGCCTTATTTTGTCTTTAAAGAAAAGAACCCACGGTTGGCTATTAAAAAAAGAGCCCACTGTGTGGGCCTTAAAAAAAAAACCTACTGTCGGCCATGTTTTAAAGAGAGAAACACTGTTGAGTGTTTGATTTTCAAGGAGAGAAACCTGTTCGGCCAATTTTTAACAACAGAAACACCGTTGGCCGCGAGAGACAAAAGAGAGAAACCAACACAGCAGTACAAATCATACAGAGGAAGGAAATTAGGGGAGAGAACAGAGAGACGAACTTGAAGAAACGTTGAATCGGAGCCCTAAGTCAACCAATCGACCTTGAAAAGTCTTCTGGACTTCTCGCCTAGGTTATCTTTGGTGAATAGGGTAAAAACTAAAAACAATAGATCTATTTGAGGTTTTACCGAAGTTTGACGTCTGACCCGCCCCGACACTTTTCGAATCGTCACCGAATCGTGTGATTCGCGGCTCGGTTCATCCTATTCTTGCGATTCCAGGTTAGTTTATGATTCATATCCATGATTCGTATCTGAACTACTCCGAATCGTACGATTCCGACAACTATGCTCATGTATATCTAATAATAATCTCTACCTTAAATTGGCCCTGTTTGAAGGCACATTCAGAAGGACATTAGGGTATCACATTCTCTGCGAATTCAATAATGAATAAACTGATGCAAGAAGGATAGGGATTAAATCGGATTCAATCTACGGCGAGTAGGGAAGGGTAGGTTCCTTTTGGGAGCCTTCAAACGGGGTTAGTTTCTTAAAACAACTAAGATAAATCCATAAACCAGGATTAACTCACTCATCTACGCCACGGTGCTTGATCAGGTGGAAATCATTCACAAGGTAAAAGAGAAAATATCAATAATCTAGTACTATTCTATTCATTGCTTCGCCAGTTGTTTATGCTCAAGACAAAGAATTCTAGAAACTTATTTCCTCAGACAAGTGATTTACCCTAGATGCTAATGTCTATAAAGACAGAACATTCTAAAACGATTACGGATTACCTAATCATTCATTCCGTAATATAATAACCTAACTGAACGAGCAACTATTGAGCTTCTTCTGCCACCATTCTTTTTGGCTTCAAAAGAAAAATTACATTACAAAATTTGAATTACAGCAACGAGATTCTGAGCCAATCTTCAGTACTTGTGTGAATTCCCTAGGCATCCATGCTATAATTTGTGAAAACCAATAACCTTCTTCTCCGACTTTGGTGACAACATCCATCCAATCAGTCCTATGGTAATAATGAACTGATCCATCAACAACCTCTCGATGAAGCTTGAAGAAGATTTGACAAATTTCTCTCTAATAAATATCTTCTCTTATATTATATATTCAAAATGCGAAAGGAAAATAATTTAAAAAAAAAAATACCATGAAGCTTGAAGAAGATTTCTCTTTACAGAAGAGGCCAAAAAAGCCTGTGAATTCATGCGCAACGATAGAATATTTTTAACAATAATTTCAGAAATACATACACATTGTGATGTCTCGCTCTCATTGCAAAATCCACCAAGAGGATGCTTATGGGTGGTTGCAACAACTCTTTTAGCCGACTCATTGTTAATTGAGTTATACGTCGGCTACCTCAACACTTGAAACTGACACATGTTTTTGTCTTCAACGCATATTGGAGGATTGACTAAACAACACTGGATTGTGGAGTTGTGGCTTCAGCGAAAGGTCAAAAGATATCATACATTGTTGGTAATTATAGTGTTCTTTTTGTGTTTTGGGCTGGGATAGTCTTATAGGTTGGTTGGTTGATGTTTTCAGTCAACAGGATGGTTGAACTTGAATAGAACAGTGCAAGGCTATTTTCTGTAACTGGAGGGGTATAGTTGCACTTTCCCAAATCTGGAATCGCTGGATGAGCTTTCTGAACATAGAAGCGTCTGAATGGACTTTCCAAAAATTAGGGAGGCATGATGACTGGAAATTGATGCAGGAAGGATAGAGGTAACCTGAATCCAATCTTGCAGAGAAAGGTAAAAACCGGAAGTTCCTAGATGATCACTTCAAACAGAGTTACTTTTGTCAAGCAAAAAGCTTAGATCGATAGACTAGGATTAATTCACTCATCCAAGTATTGATTGTTGGGGAATAGGTTATTTTGTTCTAAGAAAATACCAGTAATCAAAAATACTTTTATCGTTGCCTTGCTAGCTTTTTATATTTTATATCATTTCAAGAAGAATCTGGAGATTTATTTCCCAAGAAAAATGACTCAACCTAGATTCTAATGAAATAAAAAGGCAACATTCTAAAAGAACTACCTAGTCAGTAACTACTAACAGTAATCTCTAATTAGTACTCCCCTGGTCCCTAATTAAGTGTCTTTGTTTGACTTTTCTGGTCAACATGATTAAATTTTCACCAATTTTTTAATACGATTGACTTGTTGAGAACTTCTAAAAAATGTTATTGGTAGTTTACTTAATATTCTTACAGAGACTGAAATTTTTCAATCTAAAACACCAAAAATCTATATTGAATAATAACTTTAACGATGTATAAGGTTGACTTTAAAAAAATGATACATGACACTCATTTAGGGATGGAGGGAGTAATTACTAAAGAACCCAAGTGAGCTAGCAACTAATAATGAAAATACACTAATAGAGCCTCTAAATAATTAGTTGCAAAATACCGGGGTAGGATTGAATGACCTCATGTATCACAACTTCATATCAAGGTAAACTCCCTCTCGTAAGAGTTTCAATCTAGTTTAGATGCCAATGCCCTTAACTTTCTTCTATTTGATAGTTTGGAAACAAAACACAGTATGTAAAGACGTTGAATAGCACTTTGCCTAATGTCCTGTCCAGATATTTGTATGACAGGTCTTCCCTACCAAGTCATATAAGCTCTGCATTGCTGTGCTATTACCAGACTACACAATATAAAGCTTACTGATATCCATGTCGTATTCTACATGGGTACATTATAGAGAATACAAGAGCCCATTTTGGACCAATTACAGCTTAAGAAACCACCCTCCATAGTTATTAAAGGCGCAAGGCGCAAAAGGTGTGCTCGGAGCCTAGGCGCAAGGCGGGCGCGCGCCCGAGCGACGAGGCACCCAGAAATGCTTTAAAATTTACTAAAAATATAATAAAGTTATATATAACATCAGCATAAGCAAATAAATCAAATGCAAGTAGTAAATTAAACATTAATACGAGTCATAGATATAAAAGATGTCTAAACACGCAAGTAATGACAAACAAGTGTAACTACAAATACTGTACCGGGAGATTCACAGCAATATTCACAGGAATCACATCATTATTCACAGGAATCACTTCATTATTCACAGGAATCACAACATTATCCACCAAAACAGGGCTCAGAAATGGGGAGAAAGAATTGAAAAAAGAAAGAAAAAATGAAAAAACAGGGCTGATACGAAAACACAAAGATCTGTACCGAGTGTCCAGCAGCATGATTACTGGACTGAGTTTAATAAAAAAACACAGAACATGATTATAAAAAGAAGGCCCTAATTAAAAAGAAAAAAAACGGTATGAACAAAGGAGGAATATTCAATTCTGTACCCAAAAAGAACAGAGAAGGGGTAGAAAAAGAAGAAACAATTGGGATAAAGGAAAAATAGAAAGGAACAGAGAAGGGGGTAGAAAAAGAAGAAAGATCTGGGAAAAAGGAAAAAAAAAAGGACTTACCTGGGCCGGAGAGGGTCGCCGGAGGTCGCCTGCTCGAGTTGATGCCGCTGGTGCAGAGGTTGGCTGGACTCTGGAGGTGGTAGGATTTTGGCCGAGTTATGTGTCATTGTCGCTCCCTACTACCGTGTTATATAAGGGAACTATCGTGCTAAAAACGGTCAATATATTGCCTAAAAGACTGTCAATATTCTCCAGACCTGTGCCTTGTGCCTAGGCGCACAAAGCCCAGGCTCTCGCCTAAGCCCTAGGCACACCTAGGCCCTCGCCTAAGGAACAGCGCTCCGCCTAGCCCATCTCAGGCCCCAGAGTTGCGCCTCGCTGCGCCTGGCGCCTAGGCGCGCCTTTGATAACAGGGCCACCCTCTATGGAGTTTGTCAGCTGAAGAAAAAGATGGGCTCTATAATTGCAAAGAATTCAAAAGAAGCAACTCATTCCTGCGTATCATTCTATGGAGATTGCTTTATAATGTTTCAGTAGCTGTTCTATCAGTAGATACAAGATAACTGCTGAATATAAAACATGGGGATAATCTGGAAAAAATGGATGCTTTACTCTGCAACAAGTCAAATCTACTTCCAGGTTCCAAGCTCAAATTCCATTTTAGATGATATTTCTACAGTGAGCTCTGACATCCGACTCTTAACCAAAAAATCAATCTGACAGACCTAGTTAATAATACCACTGTATAGTAATCCACTAGCCCAAAGAGGTATAAACCACCAAGTCTTAACGCATTATCCATGCTCAAGTACAACTTTTACCATGTAAACGCTTCAAGTGATAAAATAACGTTATTCGAGGTACAGACTGGGAAACGAAGTTCATAGAAAATTTCACTCCAGCAGGATTGTGGATTATGACTTGAAAAGAATGCACCACAAAAGGCAAAACATTATAAGTGACGATGATTGACGTAGTAAAGCATAAGAGAGAAGATGTGCGATACACTACACATGAAAACAACTTCAGAAGGTCACTTGAATTTATTTAGTAATTATCAGAGATAAGAAATATTCTAACAGATATCCCTAATTGTATTGACCTAATTCACACCTAGAACTGATATTTTAAAATGTAACATCATTTCATTCCTTAAAGATATTTGAAACAACCATTTAATCAACCATCTCATACTTTAATAATCATGGAACCTATCAGTTTGCTGAGGTTGGAATCCACCACAGAGAAGCCTTAATTTCCAGTCACAATTACCTACATATTTATAGTTATTACACGAGAGGAAGTGTTGCTAAGTGGAACTGTAATCCACCTGCACTCTCCCGGCAACTCTCCACTTTTTTCCTCACAAAAAATGATCCATTCTTACTACTTCCTATCCTAACTACTCAAAAATTCCCAATAGTTTCCTGAACAATCAATTCTAGTATTAGTATTTATATATACAAGCACTTAATAATGTTTACAAACACATTTTGGAATAAAAAATAAGATAAAAATTAGGGTGCATTTGTGAGCTTGAGAAAGCCCCAATACGAATGAAATAAATTCGAAATAAACATACCTAGACAATATTTTGCGATCGAGCTCCATCTTCAAAGGGAAAGCGGAGCCGTAGGTGTTAGCGAGGATCTTCCTCTTCACTTGCTCTTCTCTAACGCTTGCCTGATCAATATACATACGCAGTAAACATAGTTATTTATTAGGAACATAAATACATCGAAGAGGATTAAGAAAAATGAGAAATTGAATTACGGATTGAATGGCAGATTCGAGGGGATGAGCTCCGACGATCTCACTCCTGACGCCCTGCAGTCCGAAACGCAGTGCATCGATCTCCAACCCTCCGATCTCTTGTTCGATACTCTTCGGTGCTTCCATCTTCTTCTCTCTCCTCCTGCTTCTGCTATTTCGATTCTTCGAGTGCTGGCTCACTGCGTGCAAACTAAAACCCCCCAATAATGGAGAAAGAAAACTTTGGAGACAAGCCAAGGTAATTGGGAAGGAGATGGAGTTAAAGTATCTGATGCTGTGTATTATTTTTTATGGGCCTCATATTTAAAGCCCATATATGTGATAGCAACCCACTTATTTTGGCCCAATATGCCCCAACCCAATGTTTATATACACGTCTAGTATTATAGTTTTAGTGAGTCTCTATTTAATGCCCTTTAAATTTCTTAAATCACCTTTATTTTTACCTAAAATATCCTTGTTACTTATTGCGCTAAGTTTTTATTCTCACCTTATTATAACATACTCACTCTAATACTTTAATTTTAATATTTATACATTTAAATCCTACGTTTAACGATTTTGTATTGCTTCAACAGGTATCCCACTCCCTCTTGCAACATACCCATCTAACTAACCCATGATTTTCCTCTTGCTCTGTAGTCTCATTTTCTCTCTCAAGAAAATTCCCAAATCAAAAATTAACCCTAACCTCCAAAATGATCTGCACAACTACCTTTGCCCCCTTGACTACCTTTGGCAGTGTTCATCTCCTTCGGCATTGATTTGCATGTTAATTCGATTACAAGAATGTTAAATCTATAATATTCAAGAGCAACTTGAAACGTTTATATACGTAGTTTTGAGAACAAGAATAAAGTTCAATGGAAAAAGAAGATTTGCATAATAGGAAGCCCAACAGGTGTTTTAGCTGGTTGATAGAGAATCAAACTGAACAAATGATCCACTTATGAACTGGTTCACTACTCGTCTACCAATTCAATAACAAATTAACAATCCCACTGTATAAGGATACTTCATAGAGAATGAAAAAGTTAATTGTGGTTGGCAGATACAACATCGTAAAGTCTCATGTAGGAAATTCAAACTCTTTACATTTGCTGCTTCCCTAGCAACCAAAGCACCATGGAAAATCCAAGAAAAAAAATGGGGGCGAATTAAAAAAGGTAAAAGAGATCCGATCAGAACGTCTGGGTTTAGGTTTGAGGACAATGCCGAGGAGGGGGAGCACAATTGTTTTGTTTTTACTTAATCATAATAAAGAGTAAGAATTTAAGTGTATAAATATTAAATATAAGGTTTTAAAAGTAATCATATGATAATGGGGCGAATTAAAAAAATTGACACGATAAATAATAAGGATATTTTTATCAAAAATGAAGACAATTTTAAAAATTTTGAGGCGGTAAATAGCACTACCCTTTATTTACGCTAAAAGCCCATTCAAGAAAATGCAATTATGTAATATCTAGACTTACCGAAGTCGAATCATAAATCATATCTCATCTTCTGTTACTTTATTTTTTAAAATTACACGTGTTCTATTAATTATTTAAAATTTTGTTGTAATTATTGTACTTCCTCCGTTTCATTTATACTCCCTCCGGTTCAAAATAGTTGACTTCTTGGGAACAAAATTTTGTTTTAATATAGTTCATGTTTAAGGTAATTTTTCTGCAATATTCCTAAATTACCCTTCTGCCTCAAGACTCTTCAACTTCCATGCTCCATTACTCCAACATAAGTTCTCCTTTCCAATAAAGAGCTTTTATGTTAGAGGGGGGTAAAAATGCAAATATAATATATAATAAATTCTTTTCTTGATTTGTGGATGAAAACCTTAAAAATCAACTATTTTGAACCGGAGGGAGTATTGATCAATGGACAAAAGCTCGTGGATTAAGGTTGAGTAATTATTGCATTCAATTTTTCTCTATTTTCAGTTTTACCTTCATCAATGATTAATTTAATTTTAAATTGTAATTGATTTTCTTTGCAAACATATTATATATATAATTATAATGAGAAAGTAAATAATAAATGTTTACTTAAAATTGAAGTGATCAAAATTTTTGAGACAAACAAAAAAAAAAGGTTGGTTAATATAAATGAGACGTAGGGAGTATGTTAGATGACTATTTCTATTAGATAAGAATCATACTGTAACTTGTATACCTTAGAGTTCAAAAAATTATATGGAGTGCCTAGGCATTTCTTGCTTAGGAGTGCCCATTAGACAAGTTACACTATCCAATGTTGGCAAGTGTAGCGAATGGAAAAAGAGATAAAATCAAAAATTCTATCCTACTAATTTAGAGAACAAAATCGATAGTCAATTTCTTTCATAAAATTAGAAATTTTCAAATATTCTACTGATAATTATATTGAACAGAAATATCAAATATAATTCAGCAGTATTGCATTTACAGAATTTTACATTCAGAAATCATTGTGTTATGTGCATTTGTATGTACATTATATATCTTTTTCAGATACCATTATTTGCATTTTTTAGTTTGAATATGTATATTTTTAATTTTCCTGATTCCAATACGTATCTAAATATTATGTGCATTTGTATGTACATTATATACATTTTTCATATATTATTATGTACACTTTTAGTTTAAACATGTATATTTTTTTAACTTTTCTAATTGAACTGCGAGCTTAAACATTAATTATGTGCATTTATATGTACAAATCATTATATGTGCGCTCGTAATTTAAATATGTACATTTTCAGATATCATGTGCATTTTGATTGCACACTATGAACATTTCCAGGTATCATCATGTGCATTTTGATTGTATATTATGTATATTTTTAGATATCATATCATATACATTTTGACTACACCAGAAAAGGGAATGAAAATTCATGAAGCTCTCTTCTTCCTCCGCTCTGACAACCGTCCCACTTCTTCAATATCAACAATCTGTCATAATTTTGGCCAAAACTCAAATCCGTTGATGGTAGCGATATAAAGTGTTGCATATAAACTAAAAAAAAAATCATAAAAAATGCTCTTGACATTTTTTGGTAGTTTTTAGGGTTTTGCTCCCAATATTACGAAAAATCGTCTTCAAGTCGTCGGCGAAAATAAGATTTTAGCAGAATTTGATTGAGGAAGTGAGAGAATCGTTTTTTGAACGAAATTTTCTTCTTCCTACAGCCAGTAGGAATAGATTGAAATGAATTTAGGTTACGATTTTGATTTTTGGAACAAAATCGTGTTGAATAGAGAGAGAGAGAGAGAGAGAGAGAGATTGTAGAAAGAGATTGAGTTAATTTAGGATCATGTTTGAATTATTTTGGAATTATATTTTTGGATTGGTTTTCAGTCCACACTACTAGAAAAAATCTGATTAGCTACGAAAAATCGTCTCTAATTGTTATTAGCGACGAAATGGCTCCGTCGCCTTCCGTCGCTAATTCTTCGTCTCAATCAGCGAAGGAGCTCTTTTCCGTTGCTAATTTTTTCATATTAGCGACAGAAATGTCCGTCGCTATTTTTATCGAGAATTAGCGACGGAAGTTGCGTCTCTAATTGTATTCAAAAATTAAATAAAAAAGAAATTAATTGAATATTAGTGACGAAAATACCGTCGCTAATATTAACCAGAAAATTAAAAAAATTAAATTAATTAATTATTAGCGACGGAATTGCCGTCGCTATTATTTAATTAATTTTATATTTTTATATTTTTTGATTATTCAATTAATTTAAAAAATATTTTTTATTTCTAATAAAATAAAATATTTTTCATTTAAATACATAGTAAATCACGAAAAATATTCAAACATCATCATTAATTAATTAACAAAAATAATTACAAAATATTTTTTAAAAAATAAAATTATTTCAAAACAAATAAAATGTATCCAAAAGTAACATAAACATGTCTATGAGGGGGGGGGGTCCAAGTAGAGTATCAAAGAAGTCCTC
>JAOWAN010048766.1:0-13963 GCA_028566635.1 Lobelia cardinalis
CTTTCCGTCGCTAATTTAAAATAGCGACGGATTTCCGTAGCTAAATTCCGTAGCTAATATGGTTTTTTTTAGTAGTGAATGGACCGCTCTAGTGATCGAAAACTGTTGTGAACCTTTGAGTCAATTTTGGAATTATAAATGATTTTGAGATTTGAAATGACTTGAGATTATATCGTTCGTGTGTGTCACTCTCCTTAGAACCTGGAGGGTGTGTATATGATCTTACTGTGCTTTGTTTGCTCACCCTTTCAAATTTCTTTTTCTTTCATGAAAGTTTTAAATCGTGTTTGATTCGAGCCGATTGAGTTTTTGGAATTCAAAACGCTCATTATTTGGTTTACTTATGTGAGAGGAAAACTCTTACGAATTCTAAGACGAGTATTATGCTATGTAAATCTCAAAGATTTATTGGCGTTAAGTTTGAATTGAAGGAATTCAACGTATTTTGAGGAATACGTTAATTATAATTGCTTTTAAGTTGATACAACTTTATTATATGTTGGGTATTAATTTGATTTATTGTAATAATTCAAAACTTTGGTACATAAGAAAGTGATTCCACGTTAGGGGCATTAGAGACTCATTTGCAGGACTACGATGAATACACGAAAAAGGAAGAACAAAACGATTACAGCTAACTAAAACTTTCGATATTTAAGAACTACAAAACCTATCAAAATTGTCAGGACAGACGGTCGACACCCCTCTAGTTCTGTTAAACTGTATTAACATGCGAGTATAATTCGGGAAAAATAAAGTGAAGTAAAGTAAATGAAAGAAAAATGATTGAAAAATAATTTTTATGTGCTCGTTTGATTACCGAAAATATTTAATAAGAAACTTTTTCAAAAACGAAATTCCACAAAATTTTCAGGATGACATTTGCGGGAAAGTGTTTCCTGTAATTTTTTTTTAAGCGGTTACAAAACTTTTCCATTCCATCCAAACACACTCTCCAGCGGAAAAGTTTTTATAACTAATTCCCTTTTTCCTTTCATTTTCATTAATTTTCTACTTTCCAAACAAACCCTTTAAGATCAGTATTTTATTAATTAATATGTAAATTTTATTTTGAAAATAACTAGAATAATTCGAAGAGATTGAGTATTTAAGGGAAAAAAAACCTCTAGCGTTTTCTCTCTTTCCTCTTTTTACTTTTTTCAGCGATTATTCTCTCTAGCTCTACAGATTTTTAGTTTAGTCTTTATCGTTCTTCATAGCCAGAATTTTCATATGGCAGTTGGATTTAATTAAGTAATGGAGTTTGACAAATCTTCGTATCGTAAGTGTTCGTTTGATATTCGTTCTTCTTACATGTTTATTGCTAATTGGTTTGATTCTATTGTGTATTTAATTTTGGATTAAGATTGACAACCTCAATTTTTGATAGTTATGATTATATGAATATTAATATAGAAAAATATATTATATTATTAATTAGTATAAGCCCGTATACGAATATACGTGACTTAATTTTGTTTAGGTAAATAAAAATTTATTTCATTTTTAAAGATAAATGTTTAGTAAAAAAATATTTGAAAAAGTAATAATATTATTTCCACTTCAATTTAAGTATAATTTGATGTTATAAAATAAATATTCACACATTATTCAAATAAAATTTAACATATTTTTTTGAAATCATTTTAATTTAATATTAGATTTCCGAGAGAGTTGAAAGGAGGTAGTATAATTTGATTGGGGGTGGGGGGAGGAAGAGACATATAAGAGGGGTGAAAGTGACCTTTTCAACGAGAGAAGTAAAAGGAGGCTGTCTTTCCTCTATTTATTTTAGCACCAATCATTTGATCAAAAGGTAAATGTTTGAAATGAAAATGAATATTAATTATTATTATTCATTCTCATCTCTAATTTATAATATAGATAACTACTATAATTAGATAATATTAATGAAAAAGTTAATATTTATTTTTAAATAATTATTGTCATTAATATTACTATTATAATCAATAGTAATAATGATGATAATAATATCGTTCGTTTGTATATCCTTTTACTAATATTTATTCTGGAAAAAATTTATCCGACCCTCAAAGTATCCCTCGATATTCACTTTATCCCCATACGCATACTTGCATCATATGACCCTCCACCCCTCAAATAAAAAAAAAAAACGCGTCCCGATTGACTCCCTAAGCCATTTCGGATCGACATTTCGGTTCCAATTCGATAAATTGACTATTTTTATTAATTTTAAAGGGTAAGTTTGTCTTTTTACATAATTTGTTGACTGATATTTGGGCATTGACTCACCCTTTCCAACCCCTTTCTCGATATCCTTTTCATCCCCTTTCTTCATCCTTGTCGGAAACCCATTTCACCTACCCCTCTTCCACCTTCCTTTCTCGTCTTCTCTCTTTCCCTCACTCTCAATCTTCTATAGCCACCCAAGAAACAACCCGCCACCCACCTCAACCTCCACCCACGATCATGACTCAACTCCATAGCCACCACAAAATCTCCAGAGCCAAATTCATTTCTCAACCGCAATTTCTTCAAGCCAAGGATATATAACAAGGACCCGGAACGAGGAATTACCAAATTCGTCATCATCTCTCCAAGCAACTCATTGAATCTGCCTGTCCGCCACCAACCCCACCGATTTATTGGGGTTGGTTTGATCTGGCAGCAGACTTGGATCTACAACCTCTCTCCTTGAGCTATTGCATTGGGAGCACCTGTTGGAATTAAGTATGTTTTTGTTGTGAATTTACTAATTGAAGTAATACTTGAGGTTGAAAGATTGGATTAGGAGATGTATTAGAGAAGACACATAAGATAACTCCGACACATCAGACAACTCCAAGGGACATCAGATAACTCCTCCATCAGCAACTCCCTCCAAGGCTGTTAAGTGTCAGTTTGTTAATTCTTGTGGAGCTAAGTATCTATTGGTTGTTAGTTAGTAATTAGAAGACAACTGTCGTCTTCTTCCTCTATTATTTTTCCCGTACAATGTTGATATATCTGTAACAAACTTATATCTCTATCATTCATTGAATAGAAAGCTCAATTCATTATTTCTCTCTCTAGCTTCTCTTTTCCCAAATACCAAATTATCATGGTATCAGAGCGTCTTCGATTCTCAAACACTTCCGCATTTCAAATCCCTAAATCTCTTTGATTAGAGTCTGTAAATTTGTAACTACATCACAAATTTCCATGGCGATTGATTCCAAAAACCCTAATTACAATGAAATGGAGGATTCGACTACTGAAATCGATGAGTACGATCTGGAGGAAGTCAATCTGGTTCTTTCAGCATCTCATCCACTATATCTCCATCCTAATGATTCTCTAGGCATGACTCTCGTAACTGAAATCTTGGATGGGAGAAATTATCTGCAATGGAGTAGATCTATGACTCTTCATCTATTTGTAAAATCGAAACTAGGACTGGTTACTGGAATACTCAAATGTCCTCAATTGAATTCTAAATACTATGCTGCATGGAATAGATGTAATGACATGATTATTGGATGGATACTGAACTCTGTTAGTTCACAAATACGTGCAAGTGTTGTTTACATTAAACTAGCCAAGGATATTTAGGATGATTTAGCCATCCGATTCACCCAAGGAAATGCTCCCCAAATATTCAATTTGAAGAGAGAACTCATGCACCTTAGTCAGGGATCTATGTCTATTTCCAGTTACTTCACTAAATTTAGAACTCTATGGGATAACATAGACAATTTGTCTGCTACTGTGAGATGTACTTGTGAGGCTGCTGTGTCTCATCAAGAACAACGAGAATTGCAGATGATTACTCAGTTTATGATGGGACTGAATGATAATTTTTCACACACAAGGAGTGCAATATTGGCTATGAATCCTCTGCCCAAAATTATTGAAGCTATATCAATCTTGGAACATGAAGAAGGAACAACAAATTCAGGAGCTAGTAGTCACTCACCTGAATTCACTACTGCTTTAATCTAAAAAACAAGGCAGTTCAACAAACCTACACACTAAACCTCTTCTGCTGTCTCTAAGAAATTTGAAAGGAATCAATCCAAAGCTCATTTATCTTGTGATCATGGAGGAAATGGTCACACCAAGGACTCCTGCTTCTTTCTGAAAGGTTTTCCTGAGTGGCATCCTCTTCATGGAGTAACACTAAACCCAGCCAAAATGCCCAAGAACTTGTCAAAATCATCTGCTCATCTGAGTACTGCGAAAACATCTGAAGCTGTGATTGCTAATATGGCTGTGACTGCTGGTTTAAGTGATTCTTAGTATCAAGAATTGCTCCAAACTGTTGGTAATTCTTTTGACAACTCATCTATGTCTGACTTTCAAGCAGGTAATTCCTACAATTGTTCATGTGTTGTTGGTTCATTAGCTCAAGATTATAAAGCCTTGCACTTATCTAATTGGATTATAGACTCTGGAGCATCTGATCACATTATCACTTCCTTTGATTTTCTCCTTAATCCTACTCCTTTCAATTCTATAATTCACTTACCCAATGGTTTAATTGCTCCCATAACTCATAAAGGGACAATTCATTTGACAAAAGATCTGGTCCTGCAAGATGTGCTATATGCACCCAATTTTACCTATAATCTCATCTCTGGAAGCAAATTATCCTCTCATAATAACTTATGTCTCATTTTCTATCCCACCATATGTGTTTTTCAGGACCTTGTCCACTAGAAATTGATGGGGATTGGTAAATTAGAAGGTGGAATTTACAAATGGTGTCTCACATCTGTAGCTGTTCAATGTCTTCAATCTATGGCTTCTGTAACTATGCCATCTACTAAGTTGTGGCATCAAAGATTGGGGCCTTTTCCATATCATTCTTTACATTGTATTCCTGCTTTGTCACATGTCAAACCTTCTGCTAATGACAATATTTGTGATACCTGCCATTATGCAAAACAAACAAGACATTCTTTTCCTATAAGCACTAGTCATAGTTTATTCCCTTGTAATATTTTACATTGTGATCTCTGGGGACCATATAAGCAATCTACATATAATGGATTTCATTCTTTTCTCATAATTGTTGATGATTACTCAAGAGTCACATGGACTTTTCTTTTATCTTCTAAAACACAAGTCACCTGTATCATTGTTAATTTCTTGCAGTATGTCAAAACTCAGTTTAATAGCACTGTCAAGGCTATAAGGTCTGACAATGGATCAGAATTTTTCAATTCCCATTTATCATCCATCCTCACCTCTCATAGAATTGATCAACAAATTTCATGTGTCCAAACTTCTCAACAAAATGGGAGAGTGGAAAGAAAACATTGGCATTTTCTTGAAGTTGCTAGAGCCCTAAGATTTCAATGAAACCATATTTCCCTTCCATGACCAATCTAGTCCTGAATGTTCTATTCCATTTTTTACCGTCTCCTCAACACCTTCTTTTTGTGATGATAATTCACCACTTCTGCTCACTCCTACAATTCCTCCCGTGTCTCCTATTGCTCATTCACCACCTGCATCTCTCAATTCTGCAGGCAGCCCACTTGACATGTCTTCATCTCCTGTCAATCCTTCTATCACTATATCTCAACAACCTTATATCTAGAGTACTCTGCCTCAACAATTTCGTACTGCCACTGCTCCTCCAATTTTTAGACCTCAAAGAACTAAAAATCTTCCTTCAAAGTTCAAGGATTTCATAGGACTTCCCTCACATCATGCTATCAATTCATGTGTTTCTTATGACTCTATTTCCTCATCCTACTACATTTGCAATATTTCTACCTTGATTGAACCTTCATCTTACAAACAAGCAATTAAAGATCCAAACTGGTGTAGTGCAATAGGTAATGAACTTGCAGCTCTTGAATTAAATAATACATGGACTATTGTGGAATTACCTATAGGGAAGAAAGCCATTGGATGTAAATGGGTCTTTAGACTCAAATTTCTGTCAGATGGCTCTCTGGAAAAATACAAAGCTAGACTGGTTGCATTGGGGTATGATCAACTTGAAGGAATTGATTTCTTTGAGACTTTTGCTCCAAATGCAAAAATGACAATTGTGAGGGTTTTCTTGGCTTTAGCTGCTGCCAAAGGATGGAATGTAGTTCAAATGGATGTTTCCAATGCATTCTTGCATGGAGACTTAGATGAAGAGGTGTATATGAAGCTACCTCAAGGTTATGATCTTCCTAATTTCCCTCCCTCTACTTCTAGTCAACCTCTAGTGTGCAAACTATCCAAATCTCTCTATGGCTTGAAACAAGCTTCAAGACATTAGTTCCACAAACTTCAAGCAGTCTTACTTGAGTTTGGTATGGTTCAATCAAAGAATGATCATTCCCTCTTCACTTATGGTACCTCTTCCTCATTTCTCACAATTTTGGTGTATGTGAATGATTTACTTATTGCTGGTGATGACACTGTCCTGATAGCATCCTTTAAATCCTTCCTTCATTCCAAATTTCTCATTAAAGATATTGGTCCCTTGAAATACTTTCTGGGAATTGAACTAGCCAGGAATAAGATAGGCATCTACATGCATCAAAGAAAGCACACTCTGGATTTGATTTCAGACACTAATCTCATGGACTCTACTCCCTCTCAAATTCCTATTGCTCAAACATCATGGTCTTACTGCCACTAATGGTGATATTCTACCTGATCCAAATGCCTACAGAAGACTCATTGGTAGACTTATCTACCTCACTATTTCCAGACCAGACATTGCCTATGCTGTCCACATTTTGTCACAATTCATGGTTATCCCAAGAAAGCCTCACCACCGGGCTGCATTGAAGCTCGTTAAATATCTTAATGGGACAGTTGGTCAAGGCCTATTTTTTTCTTCCTCATCTCCCTTATCTCTTACTTGCTATTGTGATGCTGATTGGGCATCTTTTCCAACTACTCGAAGATCTCTCATAGGTAATTGTGTGCTTCTGGGCTCTTCTTTAATTTCCTGGAAAGCCAAGAAACAGCACACTCTGTCCAGATCTTTTTCTAAAGCTGAATATAGGGCCATGGCTAATGCAGTATGTGAGATCACATGGCTTTTGGCATTACTCAAAGATTTTGGCATCATAGATCTCACTCCTGTTCCTCTACATTGTGATAACAAGGTAGCTCTACACCTTGCATCTAATCATGTGTTTCATGAACGTTCCAAGCATATTGAAATTGATTGTCATGTGGTGCAGGACAAACTATCTTCTGGTATAATATCCACAACTCATGTTGCCTCTTCTGAGCAATGTGCAGATGTTCTTACCAAGGCATTTGCCTGCTTCTCAACTACAATATCTTCTTCGCAAACTGCAGACATTCAATCTTTTCTCATGCTCCAGTTTGAGGGGGGCTATTAGAGAAGACACATCAGATAACTCCGACACATCAGACAACTCCAAGGGACATCAGATAACTCCTCCATCAGACAACTCCCTCCAAGGGTGTTAAGTGTCGGTTTGTTAATTTTTAAGGAGCTAAGTCTTTGTTGATTGTTAGTTAGTTAGAAGACAACTCTCGTCTTCTTCCTTTATTATTTTTCCCGTACATTGTTGATATATCTGTAACAAACTTATATCTCTATCATTCATTGAATAGAAACCTCAATTTATTATTTCTCTCTCTAGCTTCTCTTCTCCCAAATACCAAATTATCAAGATGGGTTTAGTCCCATTAGATTAGGAGATGTGTTTAGTCCACTCCATCTCATAATCCACTAGTCAAACAACTATGGTTTAACTGGGTACTTGCACCAAAAGTTAAAACTATTTCCTAAGTCGGTTACAATTATTGATTTCCATTTGATTCTTTTGATGTGTGAATGATGAATGTTCATAGTTGCATTTAGGAAGATTTCCATACGGATCTTGACGAACTGCTTTAGAGGAGTTTTTATTCTTTTCTTCAGTCTTGGAAGATATTACAGATTGGATTGTGGTGGGCCGATCCACTGAGAAGGATCTATGGAGTCCTACCAGTGCTATCTTCATCACCGATGAAAAATATTAACCGAAAAAAACATCGAAGAAGGAGCTGCCGTGCTTAAGAACGAAGATAGGAGCAGAAGAACAAAAACAAAGAAATAAATCTAAAATATCTAAAATGCCCCTCACCTGAAATGCACGTGATCAAATTTGGACAGAAATGTGTTATCGATCTCGTTCAGGGGGATCAATTAAGACGCATTTTTTGTTTGGATGGTTATATGGTACAAGTATGGGTTTAGGGGGTAAAGTGAATATCGAGGAATACTTTAGGGGGTGGATAATTTTTTTTCCTATTTATTCATATTACTTTTGCTGATAACATTGTACACAATCCTACATAAAAGAAAAGGCTATAACAATCATATAACTTTTCTTTAGCGGAGTGTTTTCTATTACGCATTGGACTATTGGAGCGGTCGAAAATTGCTAAAAATTAAAAATTGAGTTTATCAAATTATCAAAGCTTTATTTCCGCCCAAAACGTGTTTTTTTTAAAATGCCCCATATCATGAGTACTACTTCTCAAAAAAATATTTTAAAATTATTACACTCATCATCGTCATGATTAGGGGTGATTATGATTTATTTTGATTTGATTTTGGTCACTTTCGACTAAAATTAAAATCAAAATAAATATTCGATTTTATCATTTTTCAAAAGCGAAATCAATCAAAAAGCATGAAAAATTAAATTTTCGATTTTCAAAAAAAAAATGTAAACTTTGAGTTGAAATTTTCAATATACAAAATTATTGTAAACCTAATTCTACATAGTAGATGTTGAATGGAGAAAAATAACAATAAAATAAAACGAGTGAAAAATTTATGTAAGGATAATACTAAATATTATAAAATATAAATATATTTATAATATAAGTGTACATTAATAATTAATTAAATATATAAATTGGTTATATAATATTAATATAACCTCGGTTCGATTTAATTTCAATAATATAATATCACTATTAATCGAAGTCAATTTGATATAGTCGGTTTTTATACAATTAAAAAATTAAAACTAAACCAATATATTTATTCGATTTTTTCTCATCAATTTTATTAATTTAAATTGATTGATTGATTCTAACTTTTTTTTGCTCGCTCTTAGGATCACGAATGATAGATCGTGGCAGATCGTATCAAATGGTACTGTTTATCAGATTGTACTGTTACCAGATGGTTTAGATGAGATATATAAGTTTTTTTTGTAAAATCTCTTATACCCCTAGTCGGTGTAAAAATCGAGATTGAAAGGGTATATAAAAACTGTTTTTAATAGAGAAAATATGTAGGAATAATAGATGAAAAATAATATTATTGAAAGAAAATATGTAAAAATCCAAATGAGAACAGACGGTCATATATATGATAGCATATACTCCCTCCGTTCCACAATAATAGTCCTTTTAGACTTTTGCACATAGATTAAGAAATAATGTAGGTTGCCAAATTTGCCCTCATTAAATAGTCACTTTTTATTAATGACAAAAGAGAGGAGTGTAATTAATGATCATTGATAGTTGGAAAAGAAGGAGGGCAATTTAGGAAAATAAGTGTTAAAACAACCTAAAAATCTCAAAAGGACAATTATTTTTGAACAAATTTTAACTTTTAAAAGGACTATTATTGTGGAACAGAAAGAGTAACATTCATGATCCCACCATTAATCATGCATGATAGTGGACCCATTATTAATGTCTGACCGTCTAGTTGCAAAATATAGTAAAGTATTGTCATAATCGAATCGTTTGGAATTGTGTTTACTCAATTGGTAGTGCTTTAATAAGTCAAATCAAGTTTAATTTTTAAACTCATTATATTTTATGAATTTGACTCGATTTTACTTGCAAAACTCACGTACGTTCAGGACTCAATACGCATTTATAACTTTACAAACTTATTTAATGTAAATGTGTAACATATTTATATTCATTTATTTATATGAAATTGGATTATTCATGTAATTAATGAATTAATTTTTTTTTTCATATTTTAAAGAAACGAATTTCAAATTAAAATTTTATATTTTTATAATTCATAAGTAAAAATTATTGTTGATAAATTTTTAAATTTTTTTATAAATTTCTTTATTTAAGAAAAAATAGAGAGGATCAGAGCATAAGTTTGATCAAGAACATAAAGTTTGAACATTGGGTCATATCCTCTTTTGGACAAGACTCGCGAAATCTTGTCTAAAAGTCTTTCAAGACCAGTTAAAATGTTTGTCAAGATCCGTTAATTTTCATAAAATTCTTTGCTCGCAAATTTTTATATGCTCGTGAGCATCTTACAAGTTCGTCATAAGTAAAGCCAAGCTCATTAATTTTTGGTTTCATTCAAATTCATGAAAATTCAACTTGTAAAATATTTGAAAAATCGACTCGAATGTATAATAATTCGGTTCGATTCGATTAATTTACGGGCTAACAGCAGTATTGCTTCTGGACTCTCTCTCCATTCGATTTTATACAGACACGTGATATGAGAAAAAAAAAATGACAAGGCTAAAAAAATGGGTGCATTGGGCTGTGGATTTTTTTATGAGGCTAGATTTTTTATGTAATTATTCATTATCTATGTTATTTTTTTAAAATTTTATTTGATTAATTTAAAAGTTAATTATAAATTTTCAACTTTAAATTTTATAATATATGTCATTTTTTAAAATTATGTTATAAAAGATGACATATCATTTGACATAGGAAATCTTGATTTCTTTTTCAGCCATTGTTTGAAAACAAGCAAAAATAAAAAAATTTGCTAGGTAAGTTTTAAAATCATATTTATTCTTTCTATGTACTCTATATACATTTTTATATCATATCAAACATTATATGAAATCTTAATTATCGTTTCTTTCTTCTCTTCATCACTATCATGTAATTTTTAAAATTTTGAAGGATAATGTAAATCTCTTATAAAATCAAAATCACATCAAAAAATCAAAATATAAATTTAAAAAATTAAAAACTATCCATCCAAATGCACATTTACATTTATATATCTTTTCACAAACACGTGATAGACTAAGGATAGGCGTTTGATTATATTAGTTTTAAACCCGTCAAAATATTATCCATTAAATCATTTTAATTCAATTTAATCTTTTAAACAGTTCAGCCTAATTAAATCTATATTTAATTATAAATCTGTGTATTAAAATCTGTATATAATATTTTTTAAATGTGAAAGAGTATTCAACATATAAATTTAAATTTAACTTAACACATATATTACACAATTGAGTTGATCGATTCAATAAGTTGTAATATGTTAATTAATTAAAATATATTATTTATTATAATTTAATATATTTTAACTCATTTAACAAATTGACGGTCTTCATCGTTAATTTTTTTTTTCACTTTTATACGATATACAGTTGAAGAGAAAAAAACTTGAATAAAAAAAAATTGAAATACACCATAAAAGAATTTTTTTAACCAAACAGGCCAAATTCCTGAAAGAGTTGGCAGTATAAAATCGGCAAAATCTGATGAGAGCCTAGGCTCTCGATTGTGTTAAGAGCGCCCAATGCACATATATATTATAAATTATGCACAAATGTGTGTTATTGTGTTATAAAATACACATAATAATTATATCATTAATATGTTCATAATTATTATGTGCATTTTATAACACATATATGTGCATAATTTATAACATATATATACATTGGGCGCTCCTAACACAATCTAGGCTCTCGGTGTACCAACTGCGTACCAAGTCCCACGGACCAAAACCACAACTCTTCACCGTGCCACAGTTCGGTCGTGTTACTCGTGTATGATCGCGGACCAAATCATATCTCTTCGCTGTGGCACTGTGGGTAGGTAAAAATGGAGGAGCAGTTGTTTGTGAAAGATCGGACGGATTACAACGAAGAGGAGGAAAAATCATCAGGAGGAATACCATGGACGGTGTTAGGGGAAGAAGTGAAGAAAGTAGGATACATAGCATGGCCGATGATAATAGTGACTTTAACACAGTTCTTGGTTCAGGTTGTCTCCGTCGCCATGGTTGGCCATCTAAGCGAGCTTTACCTCTCCAGCACCGCCATTGCCATCTCCCTCTCCGGCGTCACCGGCTTCAGCGTCCTAGTAATTACTTATTACTCTCTCTCTCTCTCTCTCTCTCTCTCTCTCTCTCTCTCTCTCTCTCTCTCTCTCTCTCTAATTATGGAAAATAGCTATCTGGATTTCTGAACCTGATTTGAACAGATAGGAATGGCTAGTGCTCTGGAAACGCTAAGCGGGCAGGCTTACGGAGCTCAGCAGTACCAAAAGATTGGCACTCAGACTTATACCGCAGTTTTCTCGCTCTTCATTTTTTGCATTCCGCTCTCTCTCATTTGGATCTTTACGGGGAAAATACTCGTTTTAATTGGTCAAGATCCTCAAATTTCACGTGAAGCTGGAAATTTCATGGTTTGTCTTGTTCCGGCCCTCTTTGCCTATGGAGCTCTTCAATCACTTATTCGGTATTTTCAAATTCAAAGTATGATCCTACCCATGCTCTCTAGCTCGTGTATCACTCTCATTCTGCACGTACCCATTTGTTGGCTCCTAGTATTCACCACTGGATTAGAGAATCGCGGTGCAGCAGTAGCTATGGGTATCTCAAATTGGTTAAATGTGACCTTCCTCGTTCTTTACATGTATTATTCTCCTAGCTGCGCAAAAACTCGTGCCCCGGTTTCAGTTGAGCTCTTTGATGGAGTTGGAGAGTTCTTCCGCTACGCCATTCCTTCTGCTGTAATGATATGGTATGGCATTTTCTTTCCATATTAAGGGTTTGGCAAAAAAAAATATAGGGTTAATCGCATTTTATGTCCTAAAATTTTTGCGAGCATGTCAAAAGTATCCTTCAATTTCGAAAATTGCGTCTTAGGCTCTAAACTTTTTTTTTTTTTTTTTTGCTGAATGAGCCTTTTTCCGATGAAATTCGTTCAAACCCAACGGAAGGGCAAGTCACGTACTATGCACATGACTAATTGAGGGACATTTATGTCATTTTCTTTAAATGTAAAGCTTAAGGCTTAAATAACTTTTTCTAAAATAACATTAATAAAAAATATGCTTTCTGAAATATTATTTTTCAGTAAATTAAATTTTAATTTAATATCATTAATTATAATTAAAGTGAAAAAATATTTAAAATTATAAATAATGTCTAATTATATCTTACCTTAATTAAAAATAATGTTTACTTATATTTTTCAATTTTATAATACCTTAATTAAATAAATAATTATCATACTTTAATAAATAATAATATTTCAATTAAATACTTTAATTATTTCCTCCCTACTTTAAATACTAGCACTACCTTAATTAATTTCTCTTAATTAATATTTTAATTCCTAATTAATACCTCAATTACTATCACCTCCACCACAAGTACCCCTGAAGTCGCTGCCTCCGCTGTTGTCGCCACCACCATCACGAACCCTGATGTCGCCACAGCCACAACTATAATCCACGGGGGAGAATCCTCTGTCTCATTCGGTGTCACATTTTGTGTGGCAAAATTTGATGAGCGCCTCGGCTCTCGGTGTGTTAGGAGTGCCCAATTCACATAAAAGCTATAAATTATGCAAATAATGTGATATAAAATGCACATAATAATTATGATCATACTAATGGTATAACTTATGTGCATTTTATATTTATATTATGTGCATAATTTATAGTCTTTAAATACATTTGACACTCCTAATACACCGTGTGCCTAGGCGCTCGGTATACCAACTGCACTTTGTGTACCACTATGGTGGAATCCAATAATAATGAGTTCTACCATCATATGAGTAGTAGTACATAAAATATGACACCGAATGAGACAGAAGATTTGGACTCATAACCCAAAGCCATCACCAAACCCCTGAACCCGCAGCTGCTGCAAAAATCCAAGCATCCATACTCTATCCCAACTAACCCAGCTTAAACAGCACAATGCTTCTTAATTATTTCCATCCTCAACAAAAATGACCCGTGATACAAA
>JAOWAN010048786.1:0-13963 GCA_028566635.1 Lobelia cardinalis
AAGTAAAGCATTTCTATTTTATTATTAACTCAAAAAAATGATCATGTTAAATACTAACCTCTTTCTTCGTCATTTGCCGGCGGTTGGGGGAGCGAATCGATTTTTTGACCGTCCATTTCGTCGGCGGAGAGGTAGACGATGAAGTTAGGGGAAGAACGGCCGGTGAAATTGGCCGGAAATTTGACTTTCAAAGCGGGAGAATAGAGAGAGAGTGAGCGGTAGCTTCCGTGTTTTAGAGAGAGAAAGTGAGGTCGGTGTGTGTTTATGAGAAGTGATGTTGAAGAGACGGTTTTCTCCTTTTTAGGCCTTGTGATAATGCACCGGTTGTTTGATGAAATTACGTAATATGCCACCGCGCTTTTAATTAGGTGGTTATCATCTTGACCGTTGATTGTTGTTAATTTAATGGTATAGATTAATTCCTATATTTCTATTTAATAATGGTTTGTATTGGAACAGCACCCTATATATATATATATATATATTACTTCTTCTAATCACTACTCAACCACCACTGCTATAATCTAATGCTATACTAGGTGATTCGGGATTGTAAAAATTCTGCACTTCAAATAAAGAAAAGGCCTACGGCAAGGAGCCCAATCTCCAACAGTAAGCTTCTTTATGACAAAATTGATCATGCCGGCCAACAATGACATCCATTATTAACTTTTTCGCCATGTTTTAGAAATTAAGGTTTTCTGGTGGGTGTTCAGATTTGATTTTTAGAATTCTCCAGCGACTTTGTTATTCTTTCGCGGCATTTGACATTTTGAAAATTGTTTTCGATAAGATACCCTGATTTGATGTTTACTTTGCAATTTATGTTCTTCTTTTCCGAATCTGGTTTCTTCTTCCTTCTATTTTCATTATTTAACCAAAAAATGGGTGGTTTGATCTAGGTTTGATTTCTTTCCTATATGTTGGGTTTAGTTTGATTTGGAGTTTGTGAAATATAAGATATGTGATTTGTCGAGAAAAAATGTCGAAGATGGAGTTGCCGGGCATAGGAACGAAGGTCGGAGCGGAAGAAGAAGAATTGAGAAATAATTCTGGAATACCTATAATACCCTCGCGTGATCTGGATGTGATCCAATATGAACAAAAATGTCCCACCGAAATTGCCTAGGGGATCAATTGGGACACATTTTTTTTTTTGGAGGTCATATGGTACAAGTATAAATGTGAGGGGTAAAGTGAATATTGTGGGATACTTTGGGCGCGAGGAATTTTTTCCCACTTTCTGATAAACATAAGTTGTGCACAAATATTTTGAATTTAAATTTTTGTTTTTGGTGGAATGAAAAGTAAAACTTGGAGATGTGTTTGGGGTTTAACCTATTTAGTTGCTGTTGCTACCATAATTTTTTTTTTCGGTTTACCTTCAATTAGTGGAAATTAGGCGTTATTCGAAAGATACATATGACCATTTATTGTTTTGGAGTAGAAAAGAAAATGATTTGCGGCAGCTGCAAGAATATATCACGGTATTCAAAAACTTTTGATGTTGATGTTCAAGATGATTTAAAATTCATGGAGGGTCTTGCTTTGCTTCAGCATGAGATGGGGTGAAAAATTTAAGAATAGTAATAATAAGAATGTTTTCGTCAAAATTAGATCGAAAAAAAAAAGAATTTTGATAGCGTTATTTAGCAAGTTGTTATTTGCACACTTCAATTTTGATAAATTTACACTTCTTTTTTATTTTTAAAAAAATATTGTTGATATAAGTACTATAATGCTCTTATTAATAATATTATATGTTCACACTGCTCTTAATCTAAAAAATGTTAAATACACACCCAATTTCCACCACCAAACCCTTAATTAAAATGGATACTTTGAATTTGGTTGATTAGAGAGGTAAGTGTGCAAATAGACAGAGAGAGCTAACCAAACAAGGGTTTTGAGAACATAATTCAAAAGGGTAATAATCTTTTCATCACTCCATCCATTAATATACCAGTAGAAGTTAATCAATAGAGAAAGAAGGAGATAAAATACTGAAAGGGCCAGGGTGGGCTTGTAATATTAGATGGCGCAAGGATAAAAATGAACGTATATATATTGTTTGTATGTACAGGAGGAGACTGGAAGAGTCGGAGAGTGGACTGAACGGAGGAGAGAGATGGGTTAATTGTTAAGCGTGAAGGCGCTTATCATATGATCCCTCTCTCTCTCTCTCTCTCTCTCTCTCTCTCTCTCTCTCTCTCTTTACAGAATCAAAAATTTCAAAAATCACGATATTTCCTGATTTAAAGAAGAAGGAGAAGAGCTAAAAATAAGGAAAGTTAATTTGTTTAGGAGTGTGTATTTAACATATTGTAGATTAAGAGGAGTGTGAACATATGATATTATTAATAAGGGCATTATAATAATTATAACAAGAATATTTCTAAATTTAGAATTGGAGTGTGCAAATAAGAGCACCCTAAAATAATAAAAGAGATGGGATACATACAGCATTACAGCTATACGCGAGTGTTGGGCTTCAGCCCAGCCCACAATTGGTAAGATGCCGAGGCCAAGCATACAATCCGAATGTCCACTTTTCACATTATGGAGGGACGTGAGAGGAAATAGTAAAAGCTTTATGTAATTAGGGTTTGGGAGCAACCGAGCAACGCTTCTCACATTCTCTCTCTCAGTATAAAAGCTCGCTGAGAGCTAACTCTTCCCGCCCCTTTTCGTTCGCCGCCTCCACCTCTGTTCTTCGGTATTATCTCTCTCCCCCTAACACCTCTTTCATGCATCTGATCGTTGATCTAAATTATTGATTGTATCTGGTGAATAGTTGTTAATCGTGATTCAGTTTCATGTCTTTTTTGAGTTAATCGTGCTTTGTTTTTTTGGCTGATTAGCGATTGCATGTGTGCTTAGCCTGTTCATCTGATTTGATTTTTGAGCCCTGATTCTTATTTTGCTGCTCGAGGAGGCTATGCTATCATCTTGAACATTATCATCCATGATTTATTTGTTTTTCTTTCTTATAGGTCTTGATCTTTCGATTTCTATTTGATTTTATCATTTGTTTTGAATGAACAAAATTTGTTAATTATAAGGCCGATGTGATTGATTTTTGATTTTATTATTGATCCGTCTAGTTAAGAAGGTGTATGAAATTATCAGCTTGTAGCTGGATATTTTTCATGATTCTGGGTTTTAGTTTTCTGTGAAGTCATTATAGGTTATCACTTATGGTTTTCTATTGGATTTGGTCTTACTTTTTAGATGACTCCCTGGGATAACTTGTATGTTGGTTAAATTATTGGTAAATCTCTTGTTAAGTGTTCTTTTAGTTTTGAAATATACACGACTTAGTTTTTAGCAGAGAGCTAAATGTTAGTATGACTTTTGAAAATTAATGCATATATTGGGTCCTAGTTTGTTGGTTTTTCTTTTTTAATTTGTATTTGGTTTGGCGCTATTTCTGGAGCATTGGAATCTTAGGTTCAAAATAATTGGTGGGGTTAAGTTACTACTTAATAGCCTGATTTTTCCCTAAATGATAACTATTAGGGCATCCACAATGGGGGTCTTAACCTCGTCTCACCAATAGTACCAGCCCAGTCTGAAGGAGACTGAACGGATGCGGGATACGGTTTTTGGGGATGAGCCTGAAGCGGAGGATGCCAAAACCCATCCCCAGCTTCAGCCTCCCAAATATTTGTTGACAAATGACATGTAACCACGTGTATTTCTTTCCAACGGGAAGAAACAGAAAATTGCCCAAAATCAAGTAAAATCACACAGTGAAGAAATGGATAATTTTTCAACGGGAAGAAATTTGTATATTAAACAGAATCTTCAAAATTTACCAACAAAAATCACTCACCCAAATACGGAAAAAATGTATCACTAAAGTGGAAGAAGATGAAGAAGTGATGAAAATTACATTGTATCACTAAAGTGGTCGCCAGAGAGAAATGAGAGCTCATTACCGAAAACCTAATTCTTCCTTTTTAACGAAGCAGAGTTGATCTCCGCCCGCAACACTTGTTTGTTGCAAATCGCTCGCAGGTCAGCTGCAAATCGCTCCTCCCGTCGTGTCTCGTTTCATTCCTCCGCTCATCCTCAACACTTCTTTGTTGATCGATCTCAATTTGAAGCAATTGGTTACTAATCCGACAAAATTTACCACACAAGAGGGAGAAAGAGAAGGAATGGCAAGGAGGGATCGTGAGCCCGCGACAGAGAGAAAAAAAGAGAGAGTCCGGTAATTTTTTTTTTTTTGGGGAAGAAATGGGGGAGTTTTCTTTGAGGGTCGGTTTTGAGAGGCGTGGGTTAGGTGTGTTGAGAGGAAAGAGGCGTGTGTCTAGGGGAAGTTTCTGGAGGACTCAAATGATCAAAGGGATTAGGCTTCTTTTTTATTTTGATGTAATTTATATCTCATGTATGTCAATTTATAAAATTTAAATTAATAAAATGTAAATATAAATTATACTATATAAATTAATTACATATTTATTTAGATATATATTTAAAAAATCATATATATGTAAATATAGATTCATAATATATAAATATATATTAAATAATTTTTGGAATGAAAATAAAATTGATTTAATAAAAGTTAATGGAAAGCTGATGTGTCGGAGTCTGATCATTGGGGTTATTTTTCTGAAGAGTTTGAAGGAGAGGATGAAGGAAGTTGATATAGTGAAAAACTGATGTGACACAATTTAAAGGAAATTGGGGAGTCCGACGGTTGTGGATGCCCTTAAGTTACTATTTGTTCTATCTTCATTTTTTAATTTTTATATTACTGTATAATTTTAATTCCCTCTATCTGGGCCTACCGACATTCTTTTGTAATAATTCATAAGAACTCTTGTTTTAATGATAGCTGTGAAATTTGGTTAGTCTATTATATTAAACATATCCAAACTGGTACCGTGTTATCACATTTTTGGTTGCTGTTAAATTGCAAATCACTGGTACATAAACCTTTATAATACTCTCATTCTATCTTGCAGGCATTCCCGAAGGAAATAAAAAACTGCCAAAATGGTAATTATTGATCTCCAACAGTTTTCATTCATTTTCTTCCACTTTGATGTGGAGTAATCTGATGATCAAATTTTTTTAATTCCCAACAGGTGAAGTTTACAGCTGATGAGCTACGTAGGATTATGGACTATAAGCACAACATTCGTAATATGTCCGTCATTGCACATGTCGATCATGGTAAGGGCCCGTTCAGTGTATTTGTCTCCTTCCTCGTTACTTGTCCACTGAGGGTCTCCACATGAAGCTGTTCATCATATATTGGTTTATTTATTTTATTTCAATTTTACTTCATTCCTACTATCAAAGATTCCCGTAGCTCAAGGTTCTTGAATGTTCTGTTATTCTTTTCCAAGAATGTCAGCATTTATTTTGTTTGTGTAAAGTGAAGCAAATTGTTCTAGGGTCTGACTTGAGATTAATACTTCGGTTGTGGATTTTCTTAATCCACTCCCTTGCTTATCTTCAGCTGCTGTTCATCAAACAATTATTGCTTGTTTGACTTATGTGCTTGCCTCATTTTTTGTTCTGATCAGGGAAATCTACCTTAACTGATTCCCTTGTGGCTGCTGCTGGTATCATTGCCCAAGAAGTTGCTGGCGATGTCCGAATGACAGATACACGTGCCGATGAAGCTGAACGCGGTATAACCATCAAGTCTACAGGAATTTCCCTTTACTATGAAATGACAGATGCCTCTCTGAAGAGCTTCAAGGGGGAAAGAAATGGCAATGAATACTTGATCAATCTGATTGATTCCCCTGGGCACGTTGACTTCTCATCTGAGGTCACTGCTGCCCTCCGTATCACTGATGGTGCATTGGTTGTGGTTGACTGTATTGAGGGTGTGTGTGTGCAGACAGAAACTGTGCTTCGTCAGGCACTTGGTGAAAGGATTCGTCCTGTCCTGACTGTCAACAAGATGGACAGGTGCTTCCTTGAGCTCCAGGTTGATGGTGAAGAGGCTTACCAGACCTTCCAGAGGGTCATTGAGAATGCTAATGTTATCATGGCCACATATGAGGACCCCCTTCTTGGTGATGTTCAGGTATACCCTGAAAAAGGTACCGTTGCTTTCTCTGCTGGATTGCATGGTTGGGCTTTTACCCTCACAAATTTTGCTAAGATGTATGCCTCAAAGTTTGGAGTAGACGAGTCCAAAATGATGGAGAGGCTCTGGGGTGAGAACTTCTTTGATCCTGCTACAAAGAAATGGACGACAAAGAATACTGGGTCTGCGACTTGTAAGCGTGGATTTGTCCAGTTCTGTTACGAGCCCATCAAACAGATAATTAACACTTGCATGAATGACCAGAAAGATAAGCTGTGGCCTATGCTTACCAAGCTTGGCGTGACCATGAAGAATGAGGAGAAGGAATTGATGGGGAAACCCCTGATGAAGCGTGTTATGCAAACCTGGCTTCCTGCTAGCACTGCCCTACTTGAGATGATGATATTCCACCTACCATCCCCACACACAGCTCAGAGGTATCGTGTGGAGAACTTGTATGAGGGTCCACTTGATGATCAATATGCCAATGCCATCAGAAACTGTGATCCTGAGGGCCCTCTCATGCTTTATGTATCTAAAATGATTCCAGCGTCTGACAAAGGTAGGTTCTTTGCTTTTGGTCGTGTGTTTTCTGGCAAGGTTTCTACTGGTTTGAAGGTGAGGATTATGGGACCCAACTATGTCCCTGGAGAAAAGAAGGATTTGTATGTGAAGAGTGTTCAGAGAACTGTTATTTGGATGGGAAAGAGGCAAGAAACTGTCGAGGATGTGCCATGTGGTAATACTGTTGCTCTGGTTGGTTTGGATCAGTTCATTACCAAAAATGCAACTCTGACAAATGAGAAGGAAGTTGAGGCCCATCCAATTCGTGCAATGAAGTTCTCTGTCTCCCCTGTCGTGCGTGTTGCTGTGCAGTGCAAGGTTGCATCAGACCTTCCAAAGCTTGTTGAGGGTCTTAAGCGTCTGGCCAAGTCAGATCCTATGGTTGTTTGTACTATTGAGGAGTCTGGGGAACATATCATTGCTGGTGCTGGGGAACTTCACCTTGAGATCTGTCTCAAGGACTTGCAAGATGATTTCATGGGTGGTGCTGAAATTATAAAGTCTGATCCTGTTGTTTCTTTCCGTGAAACTGTACTTGAGAAGTCATGCCGTACCGTTATGAGCAAGTCCCCTAACAAGCACAATCGGTTGTACATGGAGGCAAGACCATTAGAAGATGGGCTCGCTGAGGCAATTGATGATGGGCGTATTGGCCCAAGAGATGATCCCAAGATTCGTTCTAAGATATTGTCTGAGGAGTTTGGCTGGGACAAGGATCTTGCCAAGAAGATTTGGTGTTTTGGCCCTGAGACCACTGGCCCCAACATGGTGGTTGATATGTGTAAGGGTGTGCAGTATCTGAATGAAATCAAGGATTCTGTTGTAGCAGGGTTCCAGTGGGCATCTAAGGAAGGTGCTTTGGCAGAGGAAAACATGAGGGGCATTTGCTTTGAAGTTTGTGATGTTGTTCTCCATGCTGATGCTATTCACAGGGGTGGTGGCCAGGTCATTCCAACTGCCAGGAGGGTCATTTATGCGTCCCAGTTAACTGCTAAACCCCGCATTCTTGAGCCCGTATATCTGGTGGAAATCCAAGCTCCCGAGCAAGCTCTTGGTGGAATTTACAGTGTCCTGAATCAGAAGCGTGGGCATGTTTTTGAGGAAATGCAGAGGCCGGGCACCCCCTTGTACAACATCAAGGCTTATCTTCCAGTTGTGGAGTCTTTTGGATTTTCAGGCACCTTGAGAGCTGCAACTTCAGGACAGGCTTTCCCACAGTGTGTATTTGATCACTGGGACATGATGTCTGCTGATCCATTGGATGCCACATCTCAGGCAGCCTCTCTTGTACGCGAAATTCGCAAGAGAAAGGGTTTGAAGGAACAGATGACCCCGCTATCTGAGTTTGAGGACAAGCTGTAAGCGAATCCGAAGGTTTTTGTGCTGAGGTGAACAATTTTTAAAGTCTGGGCATTACAATTTTTGTCTTTCTATTTATTTTCATTTTTGTCTTGCCAATTTTCCCTGAGTCTGGAGTAGTACTACTTAGTTTTCTTATTGTGTCAATTGCTGCTCAGTAATGTTTTTACCTTAGGCCCTACAAAACACAAGAATAGTTACGATTAATTTGATGTCGTTGTTTTCTTGGATATTTTTCTTTTTACATTTTATGCTGTGTGAATCTTCCTGTTGATGCCTTTGCTTTCTCCTCGAGTTATATGTCAGTGGCTTTGGGACAGGATCAAAAAATGCCAACCATTGCCTTAGTCCTCTTACTGTAAACTGGGTTGGATTAAATATGTAATATGTTATAATGGGTTAGACCTGTTTTTACCTTTAATTGATCGGTTGAATGGGTTGGTAGTAAATATGATGGGTTCAATCGGGTCAACCTGCTGGATGCTCTATTATATTTTTATCCCTTAATCCAATCAAAACCGTGCTGGTGGTTATTGTTATTTTGGTTAACTAGGAAAAATCCGGTTTTCGTGATTTGGGAAGGACATCCTCGTGTTATTTTTCATGCAGATTAACCTACGTGTGGCTTGCACGTTACGAGGGTTTTCACGTTACGAGGGTTTTCATTATCTACTAACATTGGATGTTAAAAGACCGAAACACCCTTTCATTAACCCTATAAACTCTATAATTATGCTAAGTTTCAATCCCAATTTTTATGAATTTTCCAAAGGAAGTTTTTTTAAGTGATATTTGATCAAAATTTAGGTAGTGGGACCTCTAATTGCTAACCGATTAAGAATCATTGAATTTTGCATTCCTTATTTTATATACCTCCAATCCAATATTTCTATTCATTTTTATGCACCAAAAATAAGTTATCCTTACCCTAGGCGGATAGTATACCTGATTCTTGACTTCGGCGACGGCACCGTGCTCTCTCCAATCGAAATCGACGGGAAGATCCTTAATGTGAAGGATCAAAGCCTTGTTAACGTCGGAAGGCAAACTGAGACGATGCTTCAAGCCGAGGTGATTAGATGCCATGGACAGCCGACTCCTCGAGCTTCTGGTGACACGGGCTCGGCGCAGGTAAGCCTTGAAGACGGAGAATCTGTAATCATGCTCCTCCCAGGAAGCGTACGACTTTCCACTTTCCAAACCTCCGCTTGAAATCGCCCCAGATTTACCAAAGTTTTTCATTTGGATATTTCTTAAACTCTATTTGTCCATGTGGGTTGTGCCAATCTTTGCTCCTGGAGGTCCAAGAAGCGTTTGTGGAAAGCACTGAGGAGTCCAAGATGGTTTGGGCTGACAATGTGAAGAAGACGAGAAAGAAGATGAACCAGCGCCACCGTCGACGTAGCCTATCCTCCATTCGCTTTTTCTCTCGGTCCTCCCACTACCACCACCTCCACTGCCACTCACTCTAGACCCTCATTCGGTTATTCGGACCATGATATTATTCTCAATGAGTATGAAGAAGATGAATATTTGGCTTAGGGTTTTATTTTCAATGGGTAGGAAGATAGATGGAAGAAGAAGTAAATTCAGTTCCTTATTATTTGATTGGAGGGTATTTGAGTCTTTTTACATGGTACAAACTTTAATTTCTTTCATTTTAGTCCCAAATGTTGGTAGATAACAGGGACCCTCATAACAAATCACATGTAGGTTAAGCCGCATGAAAAATAACACGAGGAGAACCTTCCCAAATCACGAAAATCACATGGGGGTTTTCCCTAGTTAACCCTTGTTATTTAATATTGCCTTGCCATGGCTATTGGCTATTGTTTCATCACTATAATTTTCACTCCGTTACTTTTATCTTTTTATACTTTCAGTTCCTTTTTCATAACGTAGGGCTTTTAATATGAACCTGCGACCATCCCTCACCATACCGAAACAATCCTCCACCATCGCTACCACTTGTAGGAGCGACAAATCTACCAAACAGGTGTTGCTCCGAAAACTTTTACTACCACTCCATATACTCACCCATTTTCCTCGGCAATCTGGTTATATATGTTCTATAACCCACATTATATGGTGTCGATTTACTGTGGAGATCTGATAATGGAGTTAGAAATAGGGATTCCAGTAATGTTTTTCTTATTGTAGGGTTTCTCAGTTCTCAATGCAATGAACTTTAAAAAATTGTTCATAACTGGAATCTCCATATTCGGGGAGTGAAGAGGAGGAAGTAGAGGATGGTGGCATCAGCCTAGCAGTGTCGGTGTCGCTAGGCAGTGGTTGCGTGCCCAAGGAAGACTAGACAGTAGACGCCAATGGAGGGAATGGTGTCAAGGGGTGCCCAACGGCCGTTCGTGACAAGCCGGCATGCACATGCATCTTATCGTGACCATACCTACCAGCTGGCATGCACGTTTCCTCACAAATGGCCACGCCATGCCTTTTGATTTCAACAGAAGCAACGCGCAGCAGCCAAACGCAGCAGCACGCTTCAGCATGCAGCGGCCTGACGCAGCAGCACGCCGCGACTGAACGACGTGCAGCAATACTTTAGGCCCAAAGCCATTTGGAGTTTGAAGCTCATTTTGTGACGATGCCTTTATTAATGTTGCTTGTAAATATGTAATCTTTGGCGCTATGCCTTTAGTTTTCAGTTTTAGCTTCTTTACAATTTTTAGGATAAAACTGCACAATGTAATTTTCACCACAACTAGACTAGAAATGTCATATTATGCTATTATATGGGGGGTACACTACTCTTCATACCAGGAAGCCTTGTAATAGTTTTTGTAACTGAGATTGCTTGTAAAAGCTCGTTGAATGAATATAACATGCGTTGTTGTCTTCATTATAATATTGATTCATAAATATTACAAAATAACCATTTTGCCCTTTTAAGCATTCATTGCTAGTTGTTGCCTAACGCTTGTCGAGCGTTGCCTTATTGTGGGGCTTCACGACGCACATGGTGGGAGCCTCTCGTGCCTACGAGTAGCCGCCCTGTGATAGTTGGTATCAGAGCCTAAACTCTTTTGCTTCTGCTAGTGACGTAAATGGGATTGATGGAAAGATGGGTTCAAACAAAGAGCAGTTTGAATTGTTGGAATGTGAAATTGTTGGGTTACAAACAAATGTGGGGGCGATTCTTGCGCTCCTCGATGAAATTGCTGGCTGAAGGCAAATGTGAGAAGGATTCCCACGCTCCTCGGTAAGATTGAGATACTTGAGAACGATCTTAGGACCAGTGAGACCTATCATGCTCAGAGCATGGACGCCTTGCGAGGTGAAATAGAGGACATGGCAAGCCACGTGACACTGATGTCTCGGTTTATGGCCAATAACCCGGATGGTGGGGGAGGGAGAGCGAAGAAGGCTACGATTCCCGAACCAAGACCGTTTGGGGGCGCTAAGAGCGCAAAGGAAGTTGAAAACTTCCTGTTTGATATGGAACACTACTTCGTACCGCGAAGGTGGAGGACGACGATGAGAAAGTGAATACGACGGTGATGTATCTTGCTTATGATGCTAAGAGGTAGTGGAGAAGCAAGCATCACGTGGCCACGGAGGGTCCAGACTAGATCGCCTCTTGGAATGACATGAAGAAAGCAATTAAAGCTTCCTTTTACCCTGAAAACACTGCTTACAACGCGAGATAGGCGTTGATGAACCTCAGCCAGACTGGCTCCATTTGGGACTACGTAAAGGAGTCTCATCCTTAATGTTGGACATTACGGGCATGGCCGAAGAGGACAAACTGTTCTTCTTCTTGGAAGGTTTGAAGCAGTGGGCTAGAACTGAACTGAACATGAGACAAGTTCGAACCTTGGCTGCCGCCATCACTGTCGCCGATTGCTTGTTGCTTATGCAGAACCTCCTGAGAAAGACGCCACAAAGAATGCTCCCGCGAGGACTGGGAGATCGATCGACTCGAAGTCGGGTACTCATTCAGGTAGTCAGGGCTTCCAACCTCGAAATAGGGGCGGGACTAGTTCAACACAATCAGGACGGAGCTCTATCGGCTCAAATAACAGAATAGTAGTAACGGAGGAAAGAGTGGTCCGTGCTTTTGGTGTCAAGGACCTCATCAGGTTCGAGATTGCCCTGAGAAACGAAAACTCAGTGCTATTGCTGAAAAGTTAGGAAGGATCAACCTAACAAAGGGAACCTCTAGTTCGTCTGAGCGTGTAGACGCAGAAGACGACAAAGATGTTCTAGGAGCCATCTCCAATTACTGCAATGCTGTTAGTCTCAAACTCACGCCTATAAACAAAGGCAAAGCTCCCATGGTGGATCATCCAGTTCGAACTATTGCAACTGCATCAACTGTTGCTAAACTAGCATACGATAGTAGGTATGCGAAGGGACTGATGTATATGGAGATAAAATTGAATGGAAAACCCATTTGGGCCATGATTGACACTGGAGCGACCCATAACTATTTGGCAAGCAGCGAAGTACAACGTTTGGGACTAGTCTTATAGAAAGGATTTGGGCGCATTAAGGCCATCAACTCACCAACTCAGCTCGTTGTCGAAATCGCGAAGGGTGTTCACATCAAGGCAAGACCGTGCGAGGGAAAAACCAATTTCTAAGTTGTTGAAATGGATGACTTTAAGGTGATACTTGGCCTAGAGTTTCTTCGGGAGTCGAAAGTGTAGTGACCCGAACCGATAAATAGAATTATATATTTCTATTATTATTGCATTTGCATGGCATTGCATTTTAAGTGATATTATGCTTTGTGATATATATATTTATGGTTCTCATTTAATTAAATAATTGGTTAAGGGAAATGTATATGGAAATGTTATTACCCAATTAGGTAATAACCATTGGATCCAAGGACAAATTGGTAAAACAGGTGTGAGGGATAGTTGGGACATTTCACACCTTGGAATAGATAATTATGGGCCGAAGTACTGGGAGCTTCTCTTAGCTATTCCCAGCTTCTCGTTTCAGCAGAGAGAAAGAAAAGAGAGAACGAGAGAGAGAAGGAAAGGAGAAAGAAAAAGGAAGAAATCAGTAAACCTAGGTTGGCCAAGGAAGAGATTGGTAAGTCCTTAACTTAGTTTATCATCTTCTAAGTTGTGGATGTGTGTGTGTTCTTGTCTGTAAGCATGAGAGTATGTGTGTGTTGTGTGTAAGAGTGTGAGTGAGGTTAACCAATTTTGTGGCTTCCACTTTTGTGATTCTCAATTTGTGATGTTTATGGAGGAACAAATAGTTCATCTATGTTGTTGTGTGATCTTACAAGTTCCAAGCATCAAAGGAGTTCCATAGTAGAGATGATATGTGTGTGTGTGTGTCTGAGTTTCTGGGCTAGTAGGGTTGGCTTGTCTGAACCGAACGTCCGGACGCCAATATAGCGCTGGGACGTCCAACGTCGGGACGCTGGTTTGGCGTCGGGACGCTGGGACGTCCGGACGTTGGTTTAGGCGCTGGGACGCTCCCTTTGAAAAATGCTACTGCCTCGAACGTCCGAATGCTGGTCATGGACGCTGGGACGCTGAGGGCTGATTAGGGTTGACTTAGGCTATGGTTCTAGTTGCTTTGGGCTTTCATTACATTTGTATTTAAACTTGTAATTCAGATGGAATGATTCTTAATTCATTCTTGGTTAGGATTAAATGATTCTTTTCAAACCATTTATATAGAATAGAATTATATGATTCTTATATGTTTCATTAGTATGAATACTAACACTTTTATGTTGTGTTGTGTTAGATTAAGGTGTGTAGCGGGATCGGGTTTACTTGTGAATCGTTGTGAAGCTAAGGTAAGGGTTTTTCGTCAACCTAGAACCTTTCCTTCTTGTGGATCATTGGATCATATCGTGTCATTGAGATGTGATTATTGAGTCATTTGCATTACTCTATGTATCGTTGACGTTCTTTTGTCAATATGAGATTCCTTTCATCGCTTCTCTGATGATTGTTCCTTAAAGATATGGACTTTGTGCTCTCCCATGTA
>JAOWAN010048837.1:0-13952 GCA_028566635.1 Lobelia cardinalis
GAGAGAGAGAGAGAGAGAGAGAGAGAGAGAGAGAGAAAGAGAGAGAGAGAGAGAGAGAGAGAGAGAGAGAGAGAGAGGGGTTTAACAAGTCAGAGGAAGAGGAAAAGGAGGAGGAAGTAATAATGTCTCCATCACACACAACAACACAAAAGTGTGCGCTGCCACCATTCACCAGATCTGAAGCTTCCTCAAAGAAACACAATACCAACAACCCAACCCCAACTATTCTTTTGCTTGCACTTTTGTTTTTCCCCAAACCAAAGTTTTAAGGAAAACCAAGTTGAAACAAAATGGATCTGTTTTGGAAAATTACAAAGTTTGATCAAGAAATTGGGATAAGAGAAAGAGATTAGGTGTAAATGTATTAGTAGTACTAGTAGGACAAAAAAAAAACAACAACAGAGGGCCAATGTAGCAGGTGAAAATGGGGGTTATGGAAGGAAATGGATCTTAGGCGCACGTTAGCTATTTATTAAGACCTGTTTTCTAGGGTTCATTTGTTGTTCTCCTCTCTCTCTCTCTCTCTTGAGTTAAATTGAGTGCAGTAGAACTGTATACTGAACAGAGTAACGCTTCAGTTGCAGGGAAAGAATATTACAGTTTTAAATTTCATAACAGTCCTTATTCTTCCACTCTTGCTACTAAATGGTCCTTCACAAATGACACCCGAATTCCACAAGGATTTGGTTTATTTTTCTTTTTGCTATTTATCAATTTAAGCTATAAATTTCTAGAAATTTAAATGGTTTACGAAAAAATAACTTGTACCAGATAATTACTCCCTCCATTTTAAAATAAGAATTACTTATTTCTTTTTTAGATATTCCAAAATAAGTATCATCTTTCCAAACTTTTTTTTGTTAGCCCAGTTTGAATTATATCACACAATTAATTTGGGCACACAAATAAATCATTTCATTTGCATAACTAAAATTAATTTTTTTCTAAAACTATTTACCAGTTAATTGAATCACTTATTTTAGAATAAAAGAAGTATTTCTTTTGTCAACTAGAAAATCATAATACTTTGATTAGATACGAAAATTAAGAAAGAGGTTGAAAATATGTAATTTATCTTAATTGCTCCTTCATACGAGGCACATATTTATTTTTCTTATAAAAGGTAATCTTGAAAAATACTCCATACAAAATTTTAAAAGATAAATATAAAAATTGAAGTGGGACAATTAAAAATAATATAAATTTTTAATTGAGAATATATAGAATGAGAATAAAACCAATTTCTTTTCTTTTAAATTTTTCAAGAATATAAAAAATTCCACTATTGAATAAAAAAATTATGAGCAAGCCCAAACGGATAGCTATTATCAACTTAGGGTATCAACTTAGGGTTTGTCAAGTATAACAAATTAAAATGGAGCATTTTTAAAAATGAGCAGAATATCAATGCGATGTTTCAAATCGAACGATATTCTTATTTTTGTGTTTGAAGTAACATTTTAAAATAAAATTGTAATTCAAGTATCTATAAATAAGTACCATTTAATTTTCTTACGAATAATATAGTTTTTTCAATCATTTGGTATATATATCTAAAAATATATTACTATCCAATAATAAAAAATCATTTTAATATTAAATTTAATATTAAAATTACACATAATAATATTATATCTCAAGTGTATTTTTAATTTCTTGTAAAAACTTGATCGTACTGGAATATGATGACCCTTCACATGCTAGATGAGTTGACTTTTAATGAGAATTGAGAATATGATGGATGTGTCTAAATCTGCATACGTATAAAGACATATGAGGTAAAGAGGAAGATTTTCATCTCGTTCGAATGCTCTAGCATAAGATTAAGTTCTCTTAAGAGAATGGGCTGCGTAATCCACAAAAGCTATATAAATAACTCAATCAAAATTGGTCCCATGTGCAAGTTTTTGCTGAGAATGTGTGTGTAGTCAATTTGACAGTAATTCGCTAGTGCAGAGATTCGTTACATTGGGTATGAGGATGGTTGGAAGTATATATAGACCTTCCGGACGTTGACCACAGGGCAGGAGTGATGGAGGCAGGGTCTAGGGTGTTAAAGTCTTGGGGTTCCATCTCAAAACCAATTGGCAATGAGAGGAGTAGCCCAGGATCTTTATTAAGTGGTTGTGTGGCATGTTTATTCTCAATGTGGGATAGTGTCTCAATATAGGGGTCGTTGCGCGTCTGGTAGAACCACCTCCGAGTTAAATGCGGCTAGTAGTTGGTGTTTATCCACGGAAGAGATCATGGACACGTCAGCAGCAGTTACAGAGCTTCAAGGTCCTTTGAACACGTTGACATAATTGCAGGCATGAAATTGATGAAGTATAGACTGAACGCCCATATGACCGCTCTAACCTCAATCATTAGGTGACAATGAGATAAACGCGTGGAGCTTTGTTAGCGGGCTGAGGAGATCGTGTGGTCGCCTTTTTAGGTTTACGGGGCGGTCATGGTGTTCTTAGTAGCCTGGCGTTCGCTCAAAGGACGGACACGATGCTAGCTCATATAAGAGTTGAGCCTATGGATGAGGGCGGCTTCAGAATAGGCAGGCTTGGTCGTTGGACCATAAGCAAGTTGGACCTATTGAGCTGGAGTTTAATCCGGATCCATCAAAATTATATACACACACATATATATATATAGAAAGAAAAAATAATTTAAAAATTGGTATGTAAAAATGGCACATAAGTCAAATTAGCAATGTTCATTAATTAATTACCAGTGCTTTTGAAAAAGCTGCACTTTATATATAGCTTTTTCAATTACATAATTATTAAGATGAATTTAAAATGCTGCATTTTGAAGTTCACTATTGATATACTTTTAATAAAAATAGCTACAAAAATATATTTCTATTTTTGACAAAACGCTGCACATTTATCAGCCTTAATCTATGGAATTTGGGATGGAGAATAATGTTTCTATACTAGCTACCAAACAGGTGATGTGCCATAACAATGTAGAGGGACGTCTTTGTAATAAATCTAAAGCACAAAGGCCAATTAAACAACTTTCTAAATACAAACACCAAACTGTAAACTGAGAGGGTTTGAGTTTAGACAGGGGTGAGCGAGACAAATGAGAGGCAATGGAGGGAAGTGGATATTGCCCACGAGTCACGCGCCACAGAGCGCGATTACGATGAATTATCTGAAAGTAAAAGGGGCCTCACCCCACCAGCAAGCAAATTTCCATAAAGCAGCTGTTATGAGTTTCATTATTTTATTAATCAAAGAAAAGTTGTGGTTAAAAGGTTAACATCATGGTCATTCATAAGTTTTTGCCTTTAAAAGATGAGTGTTAATTTTTGTCTCCAAATAAATACTCCTATATTTAAGTTTTGTTAAACTAAATTAAGACAAAATTATTACACTTAATTGAGTGTCCAAGCTCAACATCCACGGGCATATTTCAATATGGATGTCATATTCATATTATCATACTTTAGATATGTGTCAATTATCTTATTAACGTATCAAATTGTAATGATTTAAAATTATTATGTATTAGGACTTTAATTTTTTAGGTTGATTTTTGGTGATAAGTTAAATTATTAATTCTTAATTTTAAAATTATTAATTCTTAATTTTAAAATTAATTAAATAATTAATTAAAATGGTCCATTACTCAATATTTTCAAGTTCAAGAGTTAATTATTGATATTGCTATATCATAAATGGATCTGTTTAATATATCATTCACAAGCAAAACATAAAGACTTAATTGCAATCAGTGCAATTATGTAAACTACATTGCAGTTGGAAAAGCTCCTGAAAATAAACCGCTAACCCACTACAGTGTATGAGCTACATTGAAGAAAGATTGTTCCGTACAAAGCAAATTTATAAAGTAGTCCTTACAACAAGGAATGTATATCAGTGAAGATATGTATGAAGACCTGCAGATTGGTTGATGTCCTAGGAACAAACAGTCAACCAACTGCAATTGCGCATAAACATGAAGACATATTTGTTCACTAAACAGATCAACTAAAGAGATCCAAGCAACATTCAAGATGGCAAAAATGCATAAATTGGAAAATCAGATCGACGAAGTCAGAATTGATTCACCAAGAAAGTCACAATTTGTGTGCACGAGAATTTATAAGGCTACAACTGTTCTAATAGTTGATTTATCCATGTCATTGAGTATAGCTTCTGCAGAGCAAACTCAATGACTAAAGCCTTAAATATCAAATCATACATTCATCAAGTTAGAAGAATATCTTCAAGCACATTCAAAGCAACAGGACCTGATCAAAGAAGACTTCCGCATCGTAAAAGAATCAATTCATCCTCCCTGATCGTGCATTATGCCTAAAGGCGTTCCAAGAAGGCAGTACTAATCATATATGCACTTGTCAACCATTACTCCATGATTCTCCATCAGAGCTATGAAGACAACAAGGATATTTACCCAACCACTAACCTATGAACAGCCGGTCACGTGATCACCGAGGCATAGAATCCATGACTGAAAAGTGTTATGTATGGTTAATGCTTGTCAACGAAGATATCCTCAATCATACAACGAAACTGCAAAGTCCTGCACCATCCAAAAGTGATTTTCCAAGCCAACCGCCAACCTAAGGGCAGAACAATGAACAATGCTCCTGAAGATTCACACAGACATTGCAAGAAAATTCAAGTGATCAATGCCATGTAGATGAAGTTAAAATCCAAACGATAATATTCCATTGGTCAAAATGGCACGTGGGCGAGTCAAACTTCAAATGACATTAATCCATTGGTCGCGGTAAAAAAGATATGCCACTTAAACTAATAAAGGGGACAAACATTCAAAAAGCAGTCAAAGGGGAATTATGAATCTTTGAATCCAACAACGGCTATGCACTTCAAAGTTTATAAATACCAGTCATTGTGGAGATCAAAGTTTAAGATTTGAAAGCAAGAATTAAGCCTCTATACACATATCAAACGATGTCAAATCCAACAATTTGCATAAGATCTTAATTCTCAAATCTTCATACACTTCAGATACATTCGAAGACTTGCATCAATAAGCACTAGGCTATAATCAAATATACTAGCTTCAAACATTGTACTAGACTAGAGCTTCTGTCTGCTTATCAATAAGCACATATAAAGAAGCAAAACCCTTTATATACTCTAGAGATTTCCCTTTTTCTTTTGTATAACGCCACGGTTGAGATTGAAGTCAACTCATGAAAGATAGCTAGATGAGTTACGTTCACAGTTGAGATTGAGGTTAGCTGCGAGGAGTGCTCACGTGGTGTTGACCATTGAGCTACACACGTGGCATCTTGTGGCTATTGCGTAATTGAGCTTTTGAACTCCTGAAATTGGTGAGTTCGGTTAGTGCATAAATGTGTACATCATGTTCCCGTCAGTGTGAAGCTGCACAATTCCCGTTGGCATAAAAGGGATAAAAGAATAAAGGCTCTCGTATTAAGAACAAAAGGAGGAAGATGTACTCTGGGAACCACTTGAAAAATCATCGTCTCTCTCTCTCTCTCATACTCATTTTCTTTGGATGACTGTTCATCTACAATTTAGTTAACTGTTTATATGCTGACTTTATATTTACTGTAGTTAGCTGTTGAACTGCTCCTCTATTCTTCATATCATTTTTCGCTTGAACTACTTTTTTTTTTTTTGACATTCAAAATATCACTTTATTCAACTATATCATTCGCAATTACAATATTAGAAAGTTAAAAAGGTACACAATTCAACAAAACCTCACGGCCAGACAAAGAACTCGCAGCTCTAGCCAAACTATGAGCCATAAAATTCGCAGACCGCCTAACAAAAGAAACAGAGTTTAACAACTCTTTCAGAAACTCACGGCAATCCATCAAAACAGAATCAAATGAGGAGTAATCAATCGTATGTTTTTAATCTACTTATGTGTTTTTAATCTTACTATTTTTTTCATTACATCTCAAAATATTTCTTCTATTAAACTAACTTAATTCTTTTGCTGTAATAACTCATTTATTTTAAATTAATCATATTACTGTTTCTCAATCATTTATACTATTGGAAAGTGATACTATACTACTATGTTTACGCGCTAGCTGCCAAAAAAAAAAAAGGACCTTTGTATTACGGAAGAGTTTTTCTAGGTTTATGTTGATACCATAAGTTGATAACTAATATTAGATGAATACTTATATTATTTTATTTATAATAATCATATTCCTTCATACTTTAATGCTAGGAAGAAAGACAATAATATGATAGAAAATAAAGAACTAGTTGACATGAAGAAAGTTTGACATGCATATATAATTTATTTATCATGTTTTAATTTGAACTTTAACCAATTACCTATCATGCATATATAATTAATTATCAGGTTTTAAATTTTAAAACTTTAATTATCAAAATATTCTTAAATATATAATTAGTAGCCTTTTTTATTTTTCTATAATTTCAAGTAAATTCTGTAAATATTTTATCAAAATTGAACTTTGTCCTCCAAGATTATCCACATGATTGTATTATCATTTGTGTATATTTTAATTACTGCTATAATATCACAATATTGTTTATATGATACTAATATCTTTTGTTCAAAATGGCACTGCATATTGTTTTGGGCCATCTTCCTCATTTGTTAAATTGGTAGAAATTGGTATGGTAAATCGATTTAATAAGTTAAATTTATCTCATTATATTAACTTTTGCTCATTATAACAGTATCGAGCTTATGTTCAAATTCGAGCTCAAAACAGTATCGAGCTACTCACGAGCCGTTATCGAACTACTCGAGCTTTATCGAGCTGAGCTTAAGCTTATTTTTTCCTTCTTTTTTTTTTTTCAAAATTAATTCTTATTGAGCTTTAATCGAGCTTATCAAGCCGACTCAAAAGAAGCCCCGACTTCATGAGCTTTTGTTGAGCTTTTTGAGAAGAGCAGAATTACTCGATTAAAGCCAGTTGAACAAAAGAGTTGTGAAAACCTAAATTTTTGTTCGAGCTCGGCTCAACTTGAGCCTCTAGCCCACTCGTACCGCTCGATTCATATAACAACCCTAATTCCGGCTATCAAAGACAATCGAATTCCATGAATCCCTGGAAAGGATGCTCTTCTTGTGTTATTATTTAGTAATGATATTGAGCTTCGATCTTAATGAGATTGATCACGTACATTTCTTTTACAATAAATGTAAATATTCTCCACGTTTCAAAATGGTGGTTAATTTATTCATCAATTTAATCTTTTCTCGATTTTGAGGATATAACTTGACATTATATGATAATGAAAGTGGAAAATTTGAATTGGAACAAATGAAAATATAAAATTAGAACTATAATCATTTTGAGATAGGAGAAAGTAGGGTGACCATATGTATACGGATGAGTTTATTGTGCTTATAAGACTTATGTAATTTACTTTTTGAATAAGTTCAAACATTTTTATTTTTATTGATTTGAAATAATAAAAATTTGATGAAAAAAATTTAATAAATCCCTGAATACACAAATTTCCACACCAAAGGAGTAGTACAGAGTATTAACTTATAATGTTTAAATTCATCTCCTTCATGTTGCATAGTTCTATAAGTTCAAACATCTTTATTTTCACCTTCTTAGAAGAAATAAATACTTGATGAAAAGAACCCAATAAATCCATATATTTACAAATTGCTACCCCGAAGAAAAAGTACTAAAAGTTGCGCCAGCATGTCAATTTTTTGTCATATGATATGATATTTGTAAAAATTAGAGTAAAAAGGTAGAAAACGATAAAGAAAAAATGATGAAACTCATAAAAAATTAAAAAATAAATATTATATCATATCAACTCGAAAACCCAACTAATATTTATCTTATAATATTTAAATTCATCTTCTTCATGTTGAAAACCCTAGATTAGTGAACCAATCCCAACTCAAATCCTTCCTAATTATGTAGATCACTAAGCTCTAACTTTTGTTTACGTAATTTGAGATGATCCAATTTTCTGTTGAATAGCAAACTTCAAATCGATCGGAATAGCCTTTCTGCTAATTGCTAACATATGAATCGGGATTTTTTTGTATCACTTGATATTTTATTTTTTGTTCTATATTTTTTAAATATTGATACATATTCTAATAATTAGAATTTAAAATTTTAGAATCATTTTTCAAACGATTGGAATGAAATTTTAGAAAAATAAAATAGAAAGTGAGAGATCAAATGAAAACGAAAATCCAAACTCCTAATATGTATAGTGCTCCTTGATGTTATTTTTCCTTTCGAAATGAGATATTAATTAGGGACAACTTTATAAATGATCTTTGAAGTATTTTGAATCTATGAATAATTTCTTATTTTTGAACTTGATCAATTTCAATATAAATTCATAAAATATAAATAAAAATGATCCCTCCTTAATTAATTGTTAAGTTTAACCGTTAAAACTAATATTTAACTAATTTTTAAGGGCAAAATAGAAAAATAGCTCATTCCCCTTAGTCCTTCTTCAAATCTGGTAGTCTTCTTCACCTCCGATCATTTTCTTCGTCTCCGGCCATCTTCTTAACTCAAAATCGAAATCTCCTTCAACAAGTTACCCACTTCGAATTTGCTCTCAACCCAATCCAATCAGTTTGCTCAAATCAAATGGTTCAATTATGTAAAAAAGCAAATAGTAATGCATCGAACTATATATCTTCAAGTAATATAAGTGCATAGATCTGGTAAATTTAACAAATACTTTTGCTAACACCCAAACCAAGAAAATTAAAAATCAAAAGAAGCTATTGCATATCATCAACGAAAACCCAAATTGTCGATTTTCGACGAAAAAAATCCAAATTCAAATCGAAGGAGGATAAAATCAATTCTGGCGATTTGTAAACGATTTCGAAGACCTGGAGGATAAATCCAAATCGATAAGGTAACTGATCAGATAATCGATTTGGTACGGTTAAAAACCTAGTGCTTCACATATTCCCGTCTCCTTTCCGATGAACGCGACATAAAAACTTAGTCCAGATCTCACCGAAGTAAAATCGAGTGCTTTTCTGAAGTGAAATCGAAAAAATGAATAGATCTCACCGAAGCGAAATTGAAGAAATGAATAGATCTCACCGAAGCGAAATCGACGTGAAAGATTTGTTCTAAGAAGAAGAAGAAGAGGACCGAATCTTAGTTAGGCTTGCTTTGGGCTCGTGGTTGCTGCAACTCGTTTGCTTGAGAGTTAAGGGAGTCAGCATTTTTCAGAAAGATTATTCTATTGGGAATGGAATTTTGTTTTATTATCGACTATCTCTCTCTATTGGTACTGCATGCCCTCTTCTCATTTCTTCAAAAACCGAAGATGGAGTTGTAATTTCTTCATTTCTCCGACAGACGTCGGTTAGCTCGCCGACGGTCAATAATCTTTTTTTCGTTGTTCATTGATATCACGAATTATGTTTTTACTAATTCAGTTAGATTCGGGTCGCGCATCTAGCATTGGCAGGTAAATCTTTCGGCGATGATTTTCTGCATACGGTGAGACTCGAACTTGAAACCTCCCTTAAGCGAATTCAAGTCGTTTACCACTTGAACCAAGGATGTTCAATAATCTGAACGTTGGTTCTCGTATCTGATTTTGATTCATGGTTGGCTGAGGGTAAAATTATCTTTTTAATGTTTAATTTTTTTAATAATTAAAATTAATTGTTAATTAAGAGAGTGATTATTTTTGCTCACATTTAATTAACTTATCTTGAAATTGATCAAGTCCAAAAATAAAGGATTATTCATAAATTTCAAAATACATCGGGAACTATTTATGAAATTATCCCAATTAACTAATTAAATGGTTGGCGTGGATGACTCTCAAAAACAGATTAATTATTCAAACTAATAATGCCTTATTACTATCATAAACAATTTTTATGTTGTTTTAACTACTAAATATTCGTTAGATCGGTCGTAGAACAATTTCAAATATAGTGATATGTATCCTACATATCATTCAATTATTTCATTATCTAACTCATTAACCTAAGTCTTGTCATCAATTATTATGGATAATTATTAATCAAAAATAATTTATGACATTAATCATTCGCAGACCCTATGATTTTACGACATCAATTATTTTGCATGCCTATAATTTAACCTTATGCTAGCCTATGATACATCCATGCATTCAACCCTCAGGAAAATCAATTGTCATTAGGGGAGTGTTTAATACACCATCTATAATATAAAAATATTTTACTATATTTTATTATTCATTGATATGGCTGTAGGAACAGTAAAATTAATTTTTAAAATTTTTAAATTTCAATCATTTATTTCTAAATATTATTATTTTTATTTTTTAATTCTCATTTCACCCCAATTTTCAATTCAAATATTTAAACATAATCAACTTTTGTACTTACAAGCATTTGTAAAATTTTATTTTATAAATTTAGTTGTGATATTTATAGTAAAATATTAAGTAAAATATTAATTTTTTTTCACTTGAATGTCATGCTTTCAAATATGTGCACAGACATATATTAATACCCCTTAAAAAAATTAAAAATTAATAAAATATATTAAATATTAACAGTGATGTAAAACACTTTAATATATTTCAAAAAAAAAAAAAAAAAAATCAAAAGAGAACATATAGCCGGGGACAAAGCACTTGAGGGCAAGGGGGATCAGTTGACCCCCTAGACTTTTGGAAGTTGTAAAATTTTGCCTTAATAATTTTCTAAAATTGCAATTCTTTGTAATTTAACCCTTTACTTCAAAAATTATCAATAACTTCATTAATTTTTAAAAATGGTTATAATTTCATAAAATTTGGTTAAATTTAGGGGTGAAGTATATTAAACGAGTTGGTTTGTAAATACTAATATATATTACCTTTTTAACTTCTTTTTTTTGCATGTTACTGTCACGCAAAAATAATTTTTATCCCCTATATTTAATTTTTGACTACGTCACTAATCACTATAAATAGTCACACGTAAGTCTGATAAATAACATGTTGTAATGTGTTTACAAATTATATTTTATTAAACTAATCAATCAAATCAATTAAATAATACACGAGTTTGAGTTAAACCTACAATCTGTTTGATACTATTTAATATTGAAATATATTTTTTACTGATTTTAATACGCGTACTTATGATTAGATTGAGCTTTAAACAAATTAAAATGAGTTGGGATGGGGACTCCAAATCGATATTATCTTTAATTTTTAATTTTAATTTTTTTATAAACTTCATCATTTTTCTTTCTAATTTTTTTTAATCATTACAAAATATTATATCATATCAACAAAATTTAACATGTTTGATTTGATTAATTTTTCCGGATCACCCAACACAGACCAAGACGATTTAATTGTAGATTGCATTATTAGACCCATTGACCAATGCGCACAAACTTACCAATTGAATTTGCTTTCAACTTTCTAAATCAAATCATAATCATAAATTCATAATCAATATTTGAGGAGTATATTTATTATACAAACAAAGATGCCATTTTCGTTAGGTTACTATGAAAATTTGTGATGGACCCATGTCAATGGTTGTTATGGGGACATGGCCGACTTAATTAAAGCCTTTTTGTCAAAGCTTTCCGCAACTAGGGGGTAGGGTAGCCCTCTCGATATTAATATTTCGATTTAATTGTTTTCGATACTAACATATCACGAAAATTTTATGTCGCTTTTAGTATAATTAAAACGAAACGAAGTGAATATTATTCGATACAAAATGCAAATATATCAAGATACATCTACATTTTTTCTCATTCTCTTTTTTTTTTTTCTTTCTCTTCCACACCACTCACATAATTAGAAACAGATAGAACATATATTAAGGGCAACAATAATGATTCATGTGTGTAATGATTTTTGGTGAAAAGCAATTTATATTATTTTCCCGTTTTAACTTTCACCAATCCTCGATTTAGGGTTGAATTATAAAATTTATTTTAATTAATTTTGTAAAATTAATATAATGATTACGATATCAATTTCACATTGTGATTTCATTCTTTTCACATTATAATTTTACATTTTTCACTGTTACTTTTATATTCATATCCTCTCACAAATAAATTTAAAACTTTCACATTACATCATTTCTCCTATTTCCTCGATCCTCTCCTCATTTCTTTCTCTTTTCTTGTCCATTCTCTCTCCTCTAAGACCACTTTAATTTTTTATACCCACCTCCACCACTTTGCCCGCCGCCACCACCATTGTTTCTGATCAATATTTCATGATTTTCTATCTAATCTCAATCCATTTTCAAGTACCTAGAAATGGAGCAACAATATTTTTTAGCTACTCCAATCGTCTCATATTGGAACTCATCTAGCCAAACTGCCTACTCATAGCTAGGTATCACATGTTCCCCACAAAACAGAGTAATTTTTCTCTCTCCTCCTAACACATTTCGTAACATCTACTGAACAAAAATCTTTCACCACCACCATGTTCTTGACAAATGCCTTACCTGTTTTCGATACGTTACGGGTTCGAATCACGTTGAGGATAGATGAAAAACCACTAACAATCCTCATTAAAAAAATAAAAATAAAACATTGACATAATTTAGGTTTTAAGATTCTCAACAATCAAGTGGTAGCTGACTGACTTCAGCAGCCCAAAACTCTTTAATACCTCAGACCAAATATTTCTTTCACAAAACCACAAAAATTTCTCTCTCTCTCTCTCTCTCTCTCTCTCTCTCTCTCTCATTTTCTATCCTCAAAAAAGCAATAGTGTAGATATGTTATATATATATATATATATATATGCATAGATAGGTAGCCGTTCAAATGAGAACATAAATATCTTAATAATCATAAAAATCAATCTCGATCGTTAATCTCACAAATACAGTAGCAATTTTCATTACTGTGTTTGTGAATTTTGAACACAATAGTAATTTCACTACTATGTCGATGGTTCCTACGATAAGTTTCTATTGGAGCGCGCCTTATATATATAATGAGGGACTTATATATTTCGCTACAAACCACTTTTTCGTACAAATCGTAAGAGCCAATTGTATCTTAGTACATTTTTATTGTGTGTTACTTGTATATTAATTATATGTATGTATTGTTTAAAACAAAGATCCAACAAAAGAATTTTTTTAAGTAAATCAACTAAAATACAACAAGTTCGTAAAATACAATAACATAACTAAGATATGATAAAATAACGAAAATACAATAAAAATGTATTGATATACAACGTATTTGCACGTTTGTACGATATTTGTAATTTGTAGCCGATCACTTTCCTATATAATGAAATCAATAGTCAATATATTTACTAATTCTCTTTCGCGATTAGACCAACTTCGAAAAACATATAGTAGAAAAACATATAAGCATAAGGAAAACACTTTACATATGGACATTATCCACCGCAAAATCAATCGCATACAATATGAATTTGTACTTTATATCAAAGTATAAATTTACACTACATACAATTGATTTTACGGTGAATAATGTCTGTATATCTCAGCATGTCTCTAAGCATAAGTAGCTGAGATGTAGTTCATAGGTTTGTTTAAAAACTTAAACGCATACAAACTTTCCCATTTGTGGAGCATGCAATTTAAAGAAAAACTTGAAGATACGAATCTTATTTTTTTAATCTTTCAAACATGCAAATTTTCAACTATACAATGAATATTCGATGAGATCAACGGTGAGTGCAAAGTCGGTTATTGAACCTCTCGTTTAGTAGTTTTGTTCTAGGGCATACCCGACATATTGCAATTAGTATATGAAGTGACTAAGCACTCCTTGCTAGGAGATTTCAATCCCAAAAGGATTATAAAACATGCGTTCTATTACTCCCATAAAATTGTTAGACAATGTAGAAAATTCTGAGTATGCAATGAATAAACAAAGCAGATGCAAAACAAAAAGTATTCCGAGGCTCGTGAAGACGATCTCCTTAAAACAGTATTGCCCCTCTCCAAGTGTGCTGAGAGTCTACGAT